>JAQIXG010003229.1:0-15438 GCA_034700105.1 Oconnorella tubifera
TATCGTTAATGTATTAGACAACACATGCTTTATTCTCAGATGGCTATTCTCAATAAACAATCAGTCTGCATTAATTAAATAGAACGAAATGAATGACGTTGAATCGATGCATAAATCACGTGGTAGAGAAAATAAGAGAAAGGGCGGCCATTTTGACTTTAATTATCTTCGTCGATTTGGTTTATCGAGGTTAAAGTTGTAATGATGAATGATATTTTAAAGTCAAATTACAGAGAATTTGTTAAATGAAGTTTATCGCAATCTTAAAATGATATTTTTATAATTAGATTATAAAAAGTTATTATTTTAACTGAAATTTAGCGTATCGTATCATTTTAGATAAATGCTAAGAAATAAAATAAATAAAGTTTAGTTTATAAGTTAAGTTTAGTTAAAGCTCATCAAATAATTACGTATTTTAGTTATACGATAATCTTCTAGAAATAAAATTTAACACAGCGTATCTGAAATCAGTTTGATTTAAAGTTTAAACATAGTACTAATCCTGAACCAATTTTAAATAGGTAAATAAATCAGTAAATAATACAATTGATCTAGGACATTAAAGCAATTTTGTTAACTTCTTGCAAAAGATTTCCCAGTGATTATCAAATTTATCTCTCCATTCAATGTTTTTTTATTTATTGTACATATATCTGCAATTTAAGAATTTACGTTGAAATTTTTAATTTTTGGGATCACAGAATCATATTATTCACCAGAGACGAATTTTTACAACCAAAAACATCCGACGATCTTTTTAATTCATTGATTTAGTCAGTTATAATGTCAGAAAGAAATTCATTCCGTTATTGAGTTTAATATTAAAACTATGAACAAAATTTATTTTTCTGGATGTTCATAACAAGAGAAGGGAAACTTTAATAGGTTTTATTGCAATTTAATTAGATTTATTACTTGATATTAAGTAAAACATTAGATAATTTCTTAATGAAAAAATGACATTTTGCGTACGTTTTTCGTGATTGTAACTCCAGATTGTGTACACAGTAGCAAAAAATTTATTTTAAAAATCAATTGCAAAAGTATATACAATACACTGTAACGAATTCATTTAAACATGTAACTTTATAAGCAATTATACATGATTATATAATTTATATCTATGTATAATATTAATCATATTCATTATTTAGTCAGTATATTTAACATCATTATGATTTCTAACATAATTACTGAATTGCTTTTCAATGACATTGCATAATGTATAATATTATTTAGACAAAACACATAAACAGTTTTACAACCAAAAGTTATAATCAGTTTAAATAATTAATGTAATAACTCTCACATTGTTATCATTGCATAGTATTTCTACATCAGTATCGCATGATAACATTGAGACTATACAGTAATAGATATTTCGTAGAGTATTACAATTAGGCCAGTAGCATAGCCAGGAATTCACTAAGGGGGGGAAGGGGGTTTCCTCAATTTCATTTAGGTTAAGAAGAAAAAGATTGTCACTTAAAAGTAATAAAAGGTTTCGCTTCAAAGTAAGCGACAACCTTTTTTTCGCTTACTTTTCGTCAGTTGTACATAATGTACACAATACATAATGTATAACCTATTTATCTTCAATGTGTGTATCCAACGCAAAAAATTACGATAAATTGTCAAAGGCAGGGCTACCGTTAAACTCCCATCATTAACACTACAAAAATTTGACCTCCATTGGAGAGATTATAACCGCCACAACCCACCACCCCCTTGCCTTGCCACTGTAGGATGATATACACTGAAGTGTAGATAAAAATATTCATTTATTTCATTTTCTGTGTAAGTAACAGCCAAACTTTTCTGTTATTAACAGTAAGTTCCAGAAGTCGCCACAAAGCTTTGCATAGATCGATTGACATTTTTTTGGTTGATAAATATTAATGAAATTTATTACTAAGTGTTTTTTAGACATTAAAAAGAATATATAACAATTGTAGACATTAAATCTGAAGTGATCGCAAGTTGAATAAAGCATCCTTGTTTAATTTCATTGCTCATAATAAGCCACAAGAGTAACTTGTGCTAAGAAAGATATTTGATCTTCGTAATTCTTTTTTGTAATAGGAACCTCCAACCCAGTTTTCCCTAGTTTTATTAAACCTATCATTATGCGCTTATATTTCATTACAGCTTTTTGTACAAATCTAAAAAAATCAAATTTGAATATCTTCAAGTTATTATACTGTATCCATATTTCAGCCAGACGTTTAATTACAGCAAAAATGTGCAAAAATTAGCATTAGCTCATAAAGCTTCAATGATTAAACCTAACATACTGTAAATATAAAAAACTCCAACTGTAAGACTATATTTAAATTCTTTTTTTAGCCAAATTTTTTTATCACTCAAGCAAACTATTCAACATTATTGCAATTCCAACTGCATATGACATTACATCGCGCCATTACACCTATTTACAAAACAAACATTCAATTATCAAACATCATCACCATCATCATTATCATCATCATCTACCTCTCATCATCGATTAGTCAGTGGCACATTCGGATCATAATACGACTCGACAGAATCATGATTCAACGATGGACTACTCTGCTGTGAATCATACCCCCTCCTAGACAACATCTGCTGCGTATGCCTTTGTTGTTGCAGCAAAATCTGTTGCTGAAGCTCCTTATGCAACAAATGTTGCTGCTGTTGTCTTTGTTGCTCGTCCTCGCAGTCCTTATGCGTTCGTTTAACGTACCTGCAGTGGTATAGAGGAACGCAGAGGAGCGCAAGAACGACGGTGGATAAATGTGTCCCGATAACCGCAAGAGTAAGTTCCGTAAGCGTAAAACGACCGGATTCCGGATCAGTATCCGATTCAGAATTACCATCCACTAGATTCTCATCATCAACCTTATTGCTAACTACAATATAACCCAGAGGAAATTGCGCAGTACTCGTTGGATGCATAGACGATAAGGGCATAGGTAGAGAAACAACATGATTCCTTACGTTTTTCGCATTCATTAAATCGTCGTTTAAACTCGTTGCGTGTCTTTTCACGTGAGGCCAAGTAACGTTTATTGTAAGAGTCACATTTCCTGCTTGGTTATTAGCCACGCAAATATACATCCCTGAAAGGGCCGCTCCCCCGTCTGTCCCTCCCGATGGGTTATCGAGTAGGAGCACTCCTTCGGTACGTGCAATTCCCTCGGTAATCGCCGATTGGGGTTCATATCGAACTGTCTTACCCGACGGTTGAATCCAGTAAAGCGCCGGCGGTGGATCACCGGTTGCAGAACATTTAAGGCGACCTTTCGTTGAATCCAATAAAGCGTCGATGTTACTAAACGCTGGAGTTTGACAGCGGAAATCGAACAGTGAAATTTCGCTAAAACGATTGCCTTTCAATTTGGGCGGTGCGGCGCAACCGGGGGCGTCCGCGCCTTTGAAAACCTCATCATTTTTATCGTAAAACTCCTTCAACCAGATCACTTCGCAGTTGCATCTGAGAGGATTTCCTCCCAATCTCAAATGCGTGACTGTAGAAAATAATCCGAGTAGAGATCGATCGAGTTTTTCTATTAAGTTACTATTCAACCAAAGGTTCGTAAGGGTGCCGTTGAGAGGGGAGAGTGCATCGGGTAGTAGGTGAGTCAATGCGCAGTCGTGTAGATACAATCCAGTCGTTCGAAGTCCATCGAATGATAACGCCAGAAGTTTAAGACCTCGATTACCGTTCAGAAACAGATGTTGTAGATTCAGTCCGCGAAACGTCGCCTCGTGTATGATCGCCAGACGATTATCGCTCACATCGAGCCATTGTAGGCGAGTTAGATCGGCGAAAGAGTCGATCTCGATAACCTCCAACCCGCAGTCGCTCATATAAAGATGTTCGAGTCTCGCATGGCGGGAAAAATTCGTTCGTTGGACGACGTGCGAGCGAAAGTTATTCCCGTTGAGATTCAGCTGGACCGTGCCGTCTGGGACACCCTCGGGTATCTGGGGGAGGCCGCGACGGGAGCAGAAGACGATGCGGTTGACGGAGTTGCAGAAGCAGGGCTTGGGGCAGGAGCCGTCTGGGGTACCTTGCGCCGAGACACTGGTCCTTGGGTGTCCGTCGCGACTGAGTAAATGGAAAAGCATGATGAAAATCTGGGTGTATCTGGATAGTACTGATTCTGGTTTCATGGTGATGTATCCATTAACGAGGACTAGTTTGAATAGTGATATTATAAATAAAGCAATGGTAATAAAGGTTCCATAAAGTTAGATACAATATTATAATTAACTTTTAGTAATCCTGTTTAATATTTTGGAATTAGAATTATAATATATATTATTAAACATTAAAAAATAGATAATATAGGCTAAATGAAGTAATGTCAATAGACGTTGTATTAAGTTAAGTATATTTTTATGATTAACTTATAGTAATTCTGTTTATCATTTTGGAATTAGAAATTATAATAAATATTATTAAAGTTTCAATAATGTTAAAGATTATATAATCTATATTGATAAAGCTTGCTGGAGAAGCGGTAGAATACAGGACGCGACAGGTGCAGGTTCGATTCTCGTAAATGATCGTTATTGTGTTAACTTGTTGCGCCCTTTAAGAATGACGCTTAAATTGACAACAAACTCAGCGATGTCATTAATATAATATTGTAATCCATGACGTTAGACTAAAATTACTTAAAATTTAATTACCAAATTACATGTATAATAAAATTTCTTATGTATTTTATAAATTTTATATTCGTCAGTGAGATAATTAATTTTACTATTATTGATCTTTTTTTAATTTATTTAACCCCGTCTTCCCCACCCCCTATCCTTCTCGAAATATTTTTTTCTGATACTTCTAGTCCTATATAGTATATAGAAATCGGATCTAAAATGGTTTTTCTTACATAATTTCACATTGTTTCTAATCATATCTATCCTATACCTTTATTTATTCAGAAGTATCCACTGCCCAGTCTTATTCACAATTGAGCTAAAAATGAAGAGAAAAATGTAAAAACACTAGATTCTTACAACAAAATGATATATCCTACTGTTGAAATAACTTCAAAATTACAGTTTAGAAATATTTCACTATCCGACTATTATCGAATCCTAAAACATAATATTGTTAAATGATATTGTTAAATATTACTGTTAAATAATATTGCCGTATAATATTATTAAATAATATTATTAAATAATATTTCTAAATAATACTGTTAAATAATATTGTTTCGATTAAAGCTTCGTTATCCATTACATTCTAAAAAGCTAATAACCTATTGCTGCATCCCGCAACGCTAGAACGCAACGTCGCAACTCAACGCCGCAAGCGCTATCAATGCTTGCGTACGGTAAACAATGACCATCAAGCACATTGACAGGTTGATGAGACTTGAACGCTATCATTGTTTGTGCGTCTCAGTGTGTGTGTCACTGACAGCACTTGATTTTAGAACTGATTTCAGTGACAGAGGAGGCAGTGACAGGGTTTATGATTTGGGGGAGGGGTAGGGGAAGGGTGGATGAGGGGCGCTTCACTTCTGTGAAGATATTGAATTTGATCTTGACTTAATTAACTTGAAGATGACAGTAACGTAGACGTGAATTGACAAGGGGGAGGAGGTTTATGAATTTTTTAATCGAAAACTTTTTGTATTCATTTAAAATTACAAAAATTTCCTCCAGTGGGGAAGGTGGTTATAACCTAACAACACCCCCCCCCCATGCCTTTGCCACTGGATGATGCAAAGAAGCTGTAGAAGTTAGAGAATTATTACAAATGACGTCGAGCAGAATGATGTTCTTGTAATTTATTTGTAATTTATTGTCAACATTTATTTGTTATGTCAGCTCTAACAGCACGTCTAACGTTATCTCTAGCCATATGGTGTTCGGACGATTCGTCCCCGGACGGTTCGTCCCCGGACGGTTCGTCTCGGACGATTCGTCTCACGGACGATTCGTCCCAGGGCGGTTCGTCTCGCGGACGATTCGTCTCATAAAAAATACCCTGCCACTTTTTTAAACAGACTTACATAGTTAGTGTTTTGTTGCTTCATTCTATATTTCTTTATCTTTGAGTATGTTTTGTTTTGAAATTAATTTCTGTATTTTTTTAAAAAATGTCTTTAATTTATTTTATTTCCTTTAATTTTTTAATGCCATTTTTTACTATTTTCTTTTTTTTATTCATTTCCTTCCTTCATTTCTTGAGTGTTTTATTATTTATTTTCTTCATTTTTCTTCTTTTTTGTTATTACTTAGTTTTATTTTGTAGTCGTGTTTGACTAAACTGCTTTTTATTGCTTTTAATTGTATAAACTATTATATTTAAATTATTATGGATTTTAAATTAATATTTACTTAAGGGTTTTTCCTGTTTATAATCCAAATCTGCAGCAATTAAATAACTGCGATAGCTCGTATATCGATTTTAATAATTATTACATCCTTTATTTTCTACTTAAACTTTTATCAATATATTAAAACAAATTGAGACGAACCGTCCGTGAGACGAATCGTCCGAGACGAACCGTCCGGGGACGAACCGTCCGGGGACAAATCGTCCTAAAACCAGCCATATTACCTACTTGGAATTCTAACCCTAACACCAAATTTCACTCGGTGTAAACAAAAAGTTGGAAACCAGTTAATATGTACGAAAAGTCGTAGGAATATATTCGTATTATGTCATTTAAAAGCTCGTATACGAAAATTGGCTTATATTATATTGGCTAATATTATAAACTCTTTACGATTACAACGTTTAATTCATTGACAGTTTGCAAATTAATGAATGAAACTTATTTAATTGTAATTTATGGAATTAACTAAAATGGGAATTCATGTAAACTAAACTATTGTAAGTAAGTAAGTAACTAAGAAAGTAAGTAAGTAAGAAAGTAAGTAAGTAAGGAAGTAAGTAAGTAAAAGAAACAACGAAGCAATATAAAATCTCTTCATTTTATACGTTTTCATTTGTTTTCATTTATAATTTTATAAACAAATTTTTAGATTTCTTGGCATATTTTGATCTAAAAACCAAATTGTAAGAATGATAGGGCTTGAAGCCACCTTTTCTCGCTGAGATAAGCCGTTGATTAAAAGCACACAAAGGAAAAGCAATCTGGAATAAGCAGGCTCACAATCTGCTTTCAAATGTGATAAGCACACGCTGTTTGCTTTTCGTCTGCTTTCTTTATCTTTTTGTCGCACTTTCATTTTTTTGTTTTTTCCCTTTATATTGCTTGTGAGAAAAATTGATTTATTCGCGTTGTTATAAAACACACGAAAAAAACGAATCAAAGAACAGAGTAAAAGTAATTTAATGTTTATAAGTTAGATTCTATTAAAAATTTACATTCTTTAATATCTAATTTTTAATTGTTTCAGCATCTTATCCTTTAAAAATTAATGTATTTTCTTTTCGATAGCTTTAATAACTAGAAGCTAACACAAGATTTACTCCGCAATTATTAAATATTATTAGCACCACCTTATCGTAATGTGTTCCGTAATTATTTTCACATAAACAAAGTTACTATAATTATGTAAGATCACATTTGAAATCTCTTTTGTTTAAAAGTTAGGAGTAAAGTTAGTAATTTTGAAATATTGTTCATTTTGAAGTAATGAATATTTTAATAATGTTGCCATCTCTCGAATTAAATTGTTTCAGTAAGTTTATACTGTTTCAGCAGATGCCGCTGCAGCACTAGAAGGCTGTAGCATCTGTAGCGGGTAAACGGACTAAATGTCGCCGGACAAAATGCTGCCGACAAAATGCCGTAGACAAAATGGTATGGGGATAAAATGTCGTGGACAAAATGTCGCTGCAAAATCTTTAAATATGGGGGTTAGGGTCATGAGTTATGGGTTATTGTTAGGATTAGAGCTTAGGGTCTAGGGTTAGGCCACGACATTTTGTCCATGACATTTTGTCCAGCGACAAAGTGTCATTGACAAAAAGAACCCCTGTAGCGACAGTTTATAAGTGTTAAGAATTTAAAATAATTAAACAATGGAAAAGATTTAGTTTAAAATAAAGTTAACCAATGAAAAAAGAAAGACTAAACTATCGTAAAAGCAGATAAAAAAATGGGCAGATGTCAAAGTTAAGGCACAGAGCACAATCTTTTAAACTCAAAATAATTGTCATTTGAAAATAAAGATAGATTTTATCTTTATTCTTTTGATCAATAATTCACGAGGAACAATTATTCAATAGGATGTTTTAATAAAACAGTGTTTATTCATAACTTGGTTCTTCGTACTCTGAACATGAAACACTTTACTTCATGAAAATAATGCTGCAATGCTTTTATAAAAAGGTGTTTTATAATAAATATTATAGAAGACTTTTAATACTGTAGGCCAATATACACAATTTTCTGTAAGAAATTATATTTCTAATTTTTCTATCAAATTACACCTAGTCTTGTTTCTATAAACATTATAATCTTTCCTTAAATATACGATTTACTTTTCTAATATAGCATAATAATGCACAATAACGTTCAAAATTCAACAATCTTCGTTCTCTAAAAATTTCATTATGTGTCCAATATAATGACAACAATAGCGACTATCTCATCAATCATATTTCAACGTAAAACTCCAGACATAGGATATGATAAATTGCTTAATTCATTAAATGCGAACTGAATACTATTTCATAAATTATAAACTTGCGCGATTTAGAAACTTTCCTTGATTTTCATAACAGGAAATCTGCAATATCAATATTTATGCAATATTAAGATAAAATCGATAAAATGTTATTAAAGGAAATTTTGTAAACAAATATTTGGAATGCTAGTTTAAACTGTTTTTAAACTGTCTTATTAATTTGTTTTCATCTAATTTATATCTTGTATATTATGCTGTGTTTTACATCTTGTTAATGTAATTTCTATTAAAAAATAATATTTAATTTAAGATTTTTAAAATAAAGCCTGAATACAACCAAAAACATATTTCAAAATATTAGAATATTATGGTTACATTTATTTTAAATGATTTTATTAAATTAAACAGTATGTGAGCTCAACATAATAGCGATACATCTAATGTAGAAGTTTCAATAGTACCAGCATTAGTTCTAATTTTTAAACTACAAAAATCACTGTTACCTAAGTAGCTTAAGCAGGAGGAGGGGTGGGTAGAAGTTATAACCTCTCCCTCCTCAATGAAGGTTAAAATAAAAAAATTAATGGTAATGGTAAAAGTCTAGCGGTTAACCCCACCCTCCCCCTTGGACTAGTTAAAGAAAAATGAACGTGTTGGATGCTTTTTGTATTTTGAATTGTACACGCAATTTTTGACGAAATTTGAGCGCTAACCTAATAAAAAAGTCATCATCTAAAAAAAATGAAGGATAACCCCCCCCCCCTCCTTTGTCAATTTCTGGCAACGCTACTGCATGCAATACTTAAAACAATAAATAAAATGGTATTACCGTATACTAACTAATAAAAATAGTATACAGTTTCTATCTAAAGACTAAAATGAAACAATCTCTTTGATGTTGTTCATTTAATAACTATCTTTATCTTTCTAGTTTACTCAATATTTGAGTATTCGACTACAAACTGTTGCGTTTTCTTACATCGGCTTATCTGAAAACGCTGTCGAATTTATTAATTGCAGATGTATTTTTTGATGGTTTTCGCTTAACATTTCTACAAATATTGTATGAGGATTGGTGTTTCTATACAACAAGTAATTCGCATTTGTGTATAAATGTAGGCGACTAACAGTCTACCTGGTTATAATGAAATGCGTTGCAGATGCAATTCTAGATTAATTCTTTATTTAAGATTTCCTTTATTAGAAAATAATAACTTACACATTTTTGACAGAAAATATTATCATTAATCATCATTAATTCTTTTTAAATCTTTCAAATCATTAAAAACACTAACGACTTACAAACGTAAATACATATACTGTGTGTATTATAATGTAGCGCAGTGCATTTGACTAAATCATTAAAATCGAAATAAGTATTATCATTTCATCAATCAAACTCTTTTTAAATCTTTCAGCTCATTAAAAACACTCATTATTTACAAGCCTAAACATATAGGTAATATACAGTGCATTTAACTAAATCAAAACATAATGTTTCACTAGGACAAGACTACACGGCAATCTGTAAACTGAAGACGGATGTAGCGCTTGATGGAGGCTCGAATCCTTTGCATCCATCCTTCCCTTGTTTGCCGAACACTTGCATCATCAGCCTTCAGCCCTATCCCGGCCCCTGTAGCGAGGCGTTGTTTATTAACCAAGCCCGCCCCTTAGATATTTAATTGGAAATTATTTGAATTTGATTTGAATTTGTTTTTTAAATATATGTAGAACAAATTGTTAGAATCATTAGTTCGTTTGTATCGCCTGTACATTTTTAATTTCCAAATTAACTGAAAAAAATATATCTTTATTCTATTAAATTGTGAAATAAATATTTACAGGCAATACAACTGAACAATTAATTTTAATAAATTTGCTTCGTATAAAATTTAAAATTGTTTAAAATAAACTTAGAAAATAAAGTAGAAATTATCAACAGTTGATTGAATTCTTTATTGAATAATCGAAAAATAAACGTTTCGATTAAACTGATCAGATAGTAAAATAAATTTATCAATAAAATTGTTAAATTCATTTAATTTATCAAATCACAACATTATTAAATCCATTTTTAAAAAAATTCAAATATAATAATGGCATACACAATTTTAATAACATACTATAAAATTGATTTTAAATACCAGGCTACGGAGGCGGGGCTTGTTAGAAAAACCTGCCTAGTTTTAGGAACATTTTTCTAAATGTCTGACCACACGCGATTGTTTACATTAACGCCCTATGGTCCTACAGTTAAGCTTATTACACAGACGATATGTGATTGTATAGTACTTTAACGTTGAGGAATATACAGAGTGATTGGTATCATCGTACTTTTTAATGTTACAAATCCGTAACGGAACCCTCGCGATTTATCTCGCGTTAAACTAGAGTTAGTTTAGAGTTAAACAATTTGTGTTTTTTGCGTGTAAATCGAGAAGAATTCGGCTGTTAATATGTGATTTTGTTAAGCGTTCTTTAATGTAAGTGTGTTAGAAGCTGTAACCAGAGTTTAATTAAATGATGATATATTTAAGTTAACCTTAAAATAAGATATAGCTCAATCATAGATGAATAGATTATTTTTCAAGAAGTATATCTTCATTGGATTATCAAATAAATGTATTAGTTTCTGAAAACATGTAACAAATACATTTATACAAATACACTGTTACCGTTTATTGCTTACGTTCGTTTATCAGTCAAAAGTGAAAAGCAAAAGACTATTATTGTCCTTAAATTTATATTACATTAAATAATTATCTGACTCAAATCTTATTTCTTTAAATTTAAGTCTAAAAAATATATTTTAAGTAGTTTTTAAAGCAAGTAGAACAATTCAGTTTTTTCGTGAATTTAGCAGTGAATTTACTGCTGATTAACATGGCTCAAATGCAAAACCATAGTTTTTAGTCTTTATTTTATATCTTCTGATCTGTTAACTAGCAATTACCGAATTAGGCATCTTTTAAGCATCATACTAAATAGTAAATATGTAGCAAGTTTGCTAAATCATGAAACGCGAAAACAAAACATGTCATTTCCGAGCTACAGTAGACCTGTTGAATTTTATCAACAGTCAAAATATGAAAAGAGAATTACAAATATATTACTGTAATATATTATTCCTAAAATTTATTTTCGACATCTAACACTAAATTAAAAACAAACACATTGTAGCCCTGCTTCTAAACTCTTTAACGCTTCAAATAATACCACCCCACTTCCTTCTCCATCCCCTCTGCTTTTATCTTCACCAAAAACCTCGCAGAATTTTGCTAAAATCAATCCATCGACAGATACAATTGAGTTTGCTCTCTTTTTTAAACTATTATTACAAAGAGAGTAGCGCCAGCGACCATTTTCGAAGCAATTTTGGCGCGCGCGCGCAAATGTTTACCGCGCGCGGCCTTTTCTGATGAAAAATCACGAACTCTGATAGAAACTTCAAACGCGCCGTAACGAAATTTTCCCTCGCCGTTTTTCGTCCGCTTGCGTAATTTCTGACGCAACGCCAGTTTCATGCAGTTGTATGAGGAACGTTTTATAATGTTTTGATTCATCTTTAAAAATCATTAGTAGAATTTTACTAATGATTTATTTTACTGAGAAATAAATTTATATATATATCTTCTTATTGTAAATTTTAGTTAATTAGGACTGTAAATACACTTTTGTGAACATATTACATATATCTATGTATATGTAACTATATATGAAGAAATTTCAAACTTATAGTGTCCAATTTCTATAACAAATCTGCACAATAATAATCATATTTCTTATAAATGTAACCGTAATTCTAATTCTAAACGTGAAATTAATATTTTAATACAAAATTAATAACAAATCGTATTTATTTTTTAATATTTAAATCACACATTGCCGATATACGACTTATGTCAATAACTTTGAATGAAGTTGCTCGATTTCCCGCGCGCGCGTAAAATTACACGCAAGATATTTTATTCGCGTCCGCGGCGACCGTTGCGTAGAAATCTCTGTATCGCAACACGGGGACGTGTTGGATTGTTTACACTTCCTTCTTGTCTATAACCAGTTAAACTCTGTGTATATCTCCGCTAAGTGTTTGCGTCCGTGCCACTGCGTCTTTCTAAACGCAAAGGAAAGACGAATAAACGCGAAACACGTGTTTAAAACGTTACAGAAAAAAATGCAAGACAAAACCGTCAGTTATTTAGACGCAAGAATGACGTAAGGAGAGAAAAAAGGTGTGAAAGGATGAGAAGAGAAGACAGTGTGATAAGCAATAGGTTAAGTAGAGAGATAAGCAGAGGTATTTTAAGCTAAAGTCAAAAAGTTGTGAGGATTATTTAAAGGGCGTTTAGTTTCGTAACGGTTTGTGGATCGATGAGCCTAAACAGAGATTTGAGTTTTCTACGGTCGGTGTTGGATTTATAAGGGGGTGGGTGGTAAGAGGGATATCCCCTCCCCCACTTCAAAATATTTAGGGAACGTTTGGGTTAAGAAATTTAAGAAAATATCGATAATGTAAAAGATTATTCAAATTTACAGTTAATAACTATAAAGGGATTGTTAGGTATTTTAGGTATTGTTTAAAATGTGAATGGTTAAAAAGGTCGTCAGTTTTTTTTTGGCCCCCTTCCGAATAATTTTATTTTGCAACAGATGCAACTGAAGGTAGGGTTTGTTAATGGCTAGTTTTCATGCTACTTAAATTTTATTTCTATATTTTCTAAAAGATATGTAAGGAAAGTATTATAGGAAACTATATAATCTTTGTCGCAAAAACTATTTTTGCAGCGCTCAGTTTATAATGCCTAATTTACAAGTAGTTTTTACAAAATAAGAGCTAAAAACAGACGAATATAACGCTTTTTTTCGGATGGTATACCGAATGCAATGGCTTAGAAACCAAGATTTCACAATGAGGGGATTCTATATGTTTTAATTAAGATAACGGAACTTTTGTTTTCGTTAGGTTAGCACGCTTATTTTTGTCCCTAAATACTATTTTTATCATTAAAAAGTAAGCGGTTTAACACTACTACAAAAATTATTTTTATCTAAAATGGGGGAGGGGGTATTAACTCCCAAAAATTAACAATTTGGCAACGCCAAAATGAGAAATTGCTTACGATCATATAAGTTTAACACTCTGGATTGTGTTATAATTTTAGATTATTTTTAATTTTTTTACTAAAAAGGGTCTGTCGCGTAAATCTAATTTATTCTCTGTGAAAGTGTTAATAATTATGTAATATGTAATGACTATTCCTTAAGGATAAGGATATGAATGAATATAATTATCGATAGTACTTTATAGACAGAATGAATCGAGCAGGATTTCATCGTTTTGTGACAAAAGTGAAACTTTGTCATTTTTATTGATTTAGCAATTTCATTGAATCTAACAAGGGAACTTGCTACTTTTGGTAAGTAATAAGTATACATGATATAGTATATCGCTTCATTTCATATGATATAAAATTTTAATACAATTCAATTTGTTCATTTAAAAACTTAGTAATAACTCTGATGATTTTCTTTGGCGATAGTTACATTAATGATAAATTGTAGTCTATAATGTATTACTTGACCAATAACATAGTCGAATAGTTTGTTAATAAATAGGTTTTTTGTGCTGAAGTGACGTTCTTGTAGTGCCGGTAATGTAGACAGGTTTGAGCTATAGGCAAGGAATGTCTCCGCATGATGTTGATCAATCATCTATTTTATTAAATCAATTAACAGCCGGGGACATTTTTTGTCATTTGTTAAGCAGAAACTATTTTTTTATTTTTTTTATCATAAAAAATACAAACTATGAAAGATTAATTAAAATGAAGCTTTAAATACATTATCCTTAGAATTTCTACTACTTAGGAATAAGTTAGAATAATGTTTATGCATTTCATCATAAAGTTCGTCTTCATTTATTATTCTGTTGAGGCAGCGGGATCATAAATTTAAGACAAATCATGAACCATTAATTTTTTGGAAAGCTTCTTTTTATTATATGTATTTTTTAATTTGTTTGCAATTTCCGCCTCTTTAAGAAGCTTATCTAGGTAGCCGCCTATGCCTAAATCCGGCACTGGTTAAACGACACAAACACAAATACAGAAGAAAATTAAAAAAAGACATTACGGACTCACAATTTCTTTAGAATTTCTCACTTAATCTCACTTACATCTTGAATTTAGCATTTATTTCAATTGATTATAACTTTTCAACTATAATTGTTGCTTATTCTACACTGTAATTGGTTTAGTTTCTTCCTTTGCTATCATTAAAACTTAGTAAATAAGCTTACAAATAACTATAATTAAGCGAAACTGATAAGATTTACTTAAATCTTATTGAATCGGAAGTTTATGTATTATTTCATATATAAAATATGAATGTTTATTCATCGTAAACGAATCATTTGGTTTTATTATAATGTCGTCTTGAACGCCATTTAAACGTGTAAAACGCTTTAATCTTAATATTAATTAATCATTTTTTAAAGCTCAAATTTATTATTGACCTTATGAATAGTTGCGTAGATCGACAATTTTTTTGGTATTTTACATTATATTTTATTTCGTTTAATCGGTTTAAAGTAAAACGTTTCGTTCTAAATTTGTAACTCTCTAAAAACATTTTAACTTCTACTTGCATTGAAGACTACTTTAGTTATAATGTATTTTTGTTTTTGAATTTAATTGTCTTTTCATTGCTTCGCATTTCGCTTGAAATGTCTTTTATCTCTCATGCTCTGATGTAATACTCGAAATTGGGGGCACGGCCACAATCAGTGGAGTAGTAAGAGGGGGGGGGGGGGTTGTGGGGCGT
>JAQIXG010003230.1:0-15438 GCA_034700105.1 Oconnorella tubifera
CTTACTTTCTTGACAGAAATCTATCCATTAATATGACTGGACACCCGCCTGTATTCTGACGCGTCTTACTTTCTTGATAGAAATCTATCCATTAATATGACTGGACACCCGCCTGTATTCTGACGCGTCTTACTTTCTTGACAGAAATCTATCCATTAATATGACTGGACACCCGCCTGTATTCTGACGCGTCTTACTTTCTTGACAATGCATCAAAAATAATAAAAAAAAAAATTTAATTTACCCCCCCCCCCTCTCACATTGCATCTGTCACAGTTTAGCCAGCACTTATAATAGTACTCTAATAATAAAACAACATAGCCATTGCTTTATTCTGATTGGTTGCTTGACTGCTCATCTTGTGTGATCAAATTTTTTCTTTGTTTACAGGACAGAAAAAGCCGGCCCAGATCAATCCGAGGGGTGACGGGACATTTGATGTTGTCTATTATCCTGACAATGAAGGACCTTGTCAGGTTAATGTCACCTACGCTGGAAAACCTGTGCCCGGAAGGTCACTCATTGTACTTGCTTATAGTTTGACAAAAATGAAATTATATCTATGATGTGTGGCATTGGTAATATTGTTACATGCATTTAATGAAGATAATCAAATCCTGATCTAATCTTGATTATTGAAAATCGCTAAGCTACTTAATCTGCAGTAGTTTACATGATGTATGATTTGTATTATTTTATCAAATCAATAAAGATATTTATAGTATATGTTTAACGCTTAATTAAGGTGTCAGAAATATTAACTTCTTAAAATTGTAACAACTTTTTCTTTCTCTTCTTTATCTTTTTTATTTATTTTTTCTTTATATTTTCAGTCTCAACTTTGCAGATAAATTATCGGCTCTTTATACAATTCATTTATTTTGTTGTGGCTTTTAATGAAGTTCTTTATACTCAAAAAAGTATGTTCTGAATGACATGCACTTTTCTGTATGGTTCAATATACAGCCCATTCAAAACTCGTATTCTACCAAGTCACGACTCAACCAAGGTCCATGTGACAGGTGATGGAGTAAAGCCATTCGGTGTGCTTGCTAGCTTACCTGTCAGCTTTTTGATTGACACCAGAGAAGCGGGGCTTGCTGACCTAGATGTTATCATCAAGGTTTGACCTCATTTCCATTGGTCAATAGTAATTATATAACATGTAGATATTATTATATTGTTATTATGTGGATTATATATATATTTTATATAGGTCGAGATCATCCCCTGGCAATAGATATATTTGCATCATTTATTGATAGGATAAAGTTGTCGAGTTTTTTTGAAATTATAGTCAATAATAACAGCAGAATTTAAATCAATTTTAGTCATATCATTAGATTACAATAACATCAAAAATTGACGGCTATGAAATTGTATTTTTAAAAATGACACAAAATACAGATCTTAAAGGAATGACTTCATGAAAGAGATCAATTTAGAGACTGCTATGAATATATAGTACAATGTTGAGTCTATGAAAGTTATTACTATTATTTGAATTGTTAAGAGGTGATCATTACATATGTATATATAGAATCTGTATAGGGCATGTGTATGCTTCCTGGAAACTTCCATATATGCTATCTTTCTTAATTATTTGCTTTTTTAATTAAATAGAATGTACTAATGCTTTCAAATAATCTCTTAAAAGAGTTATTAACTCTAATTGACAAAATTGACAACTTTGCCTAGCTAATTTCTAACTATCAATACTCAGACTAATAACTTATTTCTTTGACTAATGATCATCTAATTCCCAGTTTGTCTCATGACATCAAAGTTTAACATATAAACTATTAAATAGTATTCCTTGGGCTATTTATTGCAGGATCCTCAAGGCAACTTTGTGCGCCCTAAGATACTGGACAATGGAGACGGTACGTATGTAGTGACTTACACACCGGCTGATGTAGGACGCTACACTGTGACAGTCAAGTATGGAGGACAGAATGTACCAGGGGCGCCTTTCACTGTGCAAACCAGTCCTACTGGTGATGCTGGCAAAGTTAGAATACTCGGTAAATAGTATAACTTTTGAAATTACACTTGCATTGTCAGTATTATATAAAGAATTAATATTAAATCATTTTACTTATAGGCACAATGTAGATTGTAGACAAATAAACTTGCTTTAATAAATGAAAACTTCTAAAAATTCCAAGTTGCTGTCAATGTAACATATTCGATATTACGAATCATGTCTAATACTAACATTAATATACATTGCAATTGTCATTTAAAATGATTAATCCATTCCCAGGACTAAGATATATATATATTTTTAGATATATAAAATAGATAATACTATAACATATATATTTACTCTTGAGTCTGAAACAACTTACCATCATCATCTGCTCATCTATTTCGTTACAATGCTGTATTTGAATTGTATGTAAATAATCTATAGTAAAATAAAATTCTCTGCAATAATTTGTTTATATATTTAGATGGTATAAGAACTACTATACCGGTTGGTGAGGAATGTGTTATAAACATCAACACAGCAGAGGCAGGGTATGGTAACATAACGTGCCACATACGCAGCACTACAGGCAGTGATGTGGACATTGATATTGTTGATAATGGTGATGGTACAGTCAGCATGCTGTATACACCTCGCCTGCCTGGAGCATATACACTCAATATTAAGTTTGGAGGGCAGCCAGTTCCTAATGGACAGTTCACTCAACAGGTAAGTCTATTCAAGCAATGATAATCATGCGTAAATCATTATGAATCCTTGTTAATCATTACTAATGCAATCTTGTATTGTAACTGATGTTTCCTCAGTGCAATGTATAATTTTCCTCTATATTATTTGGATTATAATGAAATGATAGAAAAAATTAATTTCTTGAGTTAAAGAAATCATTTCAGAAACATGTAGCATGTGAAGTATTGGCTCAAGTATTCATTGTATTTAATGCATGTTGTGCTTTATTAAAAAAACTCCCTGCAAATATTAAGTTTTCTTGAATATACCTCTCATATTACCATATATGTTGTTGATATAATTTTTGTCTATATGTTATTTATCTGAATTGTTTTGTTATTTCTCTTTTGTTATGTTATTTCTTTATACATCTCTTTGCTGATGATAACAGTTAAGTTAGTTTAAATTTGTTTCTTGAATTTTCTACAATTTCAAAGGATCACACTTAGCTTAGGATATAATCTGAGATGATTATATTGTATTATATAATAATTGCATTTGTTTAAAACACATTATATTATGTTTTATGTTTTGAAAGGATTTTTTAAAAATGTGTTCATTAGTTAGCCCACTTCCCTGGCTTAATCTCAACATGTTTTTTAATTAAATAACTGTTGTTATTGAATACATAAAATGTATTTTTTAAATTCATTTGTATTTCAATAAATATCCTGTAATAAATTAATCATTTATTTTAATTAGTTTTTTAATTAGATTATCTGTTGAGCTGCTGACATAAAACGTGGCATTTCAACACATACAGACTATATATTGCCAGGAATTAAAGTATAAAAGATACAGTAATAAATAAAATGCAGGAAACTACAGTCCACACTATACTTGACACAAATATTATATGACTAGACAATTTAGTTAGTGATAAAATTAATATTAAACTCTCCAGCAATAAAAAGTGTAACTTTTCTTTAAAAGCGCGTTATAAAGACAATTGACATAATATATTTTGTACATTAGCTATGTACATAATATATTTTATGTACATTAGAGATATACATAATATTTTATGTATATTAGAGATATGTATAATATATTATGTACATTATTATATACAATGTACATTAGCATGATATGAAGTTGAAATTGAGAAAGATATTTGTGAATGGAAAGTTGTTTAAAAATGTTTATTAATTACTCTTTGATTAATATTTTATATTAAGCTTTTGTGCCATTTTATAACAGCGGTTCCCAAACTTTCTGATGCTGTGACCCCTTGATAACATTTGCCAAGTTGTGGCGACCCCAACGATAAGATTTAAATGTTGTGCCGACCCCAACACAATAATTTGTTATATTTTTTAATCAATATTTTTAAAATCAAATTAGCAAAGAAATAAAATGTTTAACTTTACATTTTAATGTGTATTGTACAATGTACATTGCATGTTCAATGTACAAAAACAAGTTTTTTATTTTAAAAATAAATTCTCAGAAGGTCTCAGGTGACCCCTGGAAAATTGTCAGGCGACTCCAGACGGGATTGCGACCCACAGGTTGGGAACCGCTGCTTTATAAGTAAATAACAGAATGATAAAAATAAAGAAAAGTAAATGTAGAGTGAATTTAATTTATCTACAGTGTACATAGTCACGAAATCATTTTAGTTAATAGTAGTAATTATTGGTACAATTTTTCAAACAATTTTAAACACAAGGAAAATATTAGCAGGCTACCAGATAAAGAAAAAATCCTGTCTAGGTGGATTCAATATGGAAACTTTATGGATTTTATACATTAAGTACTTGAAACTAACTGTATAAAAAGGTCTTTCTAGTTTAAAAAGTTTCATTTACTCAAAGCAGATAGAAATTGACAAAAAATGAGTAGGAGCCATTTATGACATTTATGTAAAATTGGTGTAGTTTATACTGTGTCATAAATCTGATGCATGAGGGTTGTGCATGCCTGGCTTTGTTTGATGTCCCAATGTATAACTTCCTTTGTTTCTATCCTCTCTCAAACAACAGGCTGTCGATCCAAAGATGTATCATCAGATTTTAGAAGATGAACTCCATCAGGTAAATATCTGTAATGTCAGTAGATGTTTTCTACTAAATTTATTTTGATAAAAGGCCTGGATTGTAAGCATGGAAATATTCTACTATTCAAAAGAATAAATTTTTCATCTATTTCTATGCATAGAGTCATTGATGACAGTATCTTCTATACATCTAAATTTGATTTTATCTATCAACTAGATAGCTGCAATAGCTTTAAAAACCGTTAAGCATTTGTGGAAACACTGATTTTATTCATTTAACTACTTGAAATTAAATGTATAAAAAGGTGTCTCTTTGGATAAAAAATCTTATTTACTCAAAACAGACAGAAATGATAGATAAAATCTAGTTGATAAATTTTATCTATTAAAACTTATGAAAATTGTTGCGATACGTTTATTTTAATTCAACGCAATGTAGGCCTTTTGTCTCGGTTAGCTGTAGATAAGTGAATATCATCTAGAATTGATTTAAAACATTTTTTATAGATGATTTATAGCTGAAAATTTTATTATAACTTTTTGTGTCAGTTGTTTTTACATTTAGTTTTATGCAATCATTTTAGTAGACATACATTTAAAACTGTATCGAAATAATTATATTAGGATTTTCTTTGTGAATGCACTTTATAAATATTGTCATAATTGTTTAAGATTAATTGCAATAATATTTAAATTAAATTTTGTTTAATATCAATTTAATTTAGCTTTAACGTTTGTTGCATGCTTAGCTAAATACTGTATAAGTACCACTGAAAAAAGAATGAATATCTAGTAAGCTTTGACCCGCGTCTGTTGTCAAAACATCTTTGCATTTAATTCAAAATCCATAGAATCTGGATTCAAGTTTCATATGTCTACGAGTTTTCAGTAATTTGCTGCACCCTCTAGCAAGGCACTATTCAACTGTTTCATCCTGAATCACTGAGCTTTCTTTATATAAAAATGTGTCTAAACTATAACAGATATGTAACAAATGCCAAGTATTTACATAAAATTATACATGACATTTTACTTTGTCTTAACAGTGTTACACTATTTCCTTAATAATTAACATTATTACGTCTTTATAATTACACTATTTTTGTAACTAATAGTTTAATTTTTATTAATTTATTACTGTTATTTAGTTATACTAATTGCATTGTGATGTAAAATAATTAATACGCAATTAGTGTTGTATGTACAAAAACTTATTTTTAAAACACAAAGTTAATATTTATGATATAATGACGATTAACTGATCAGTTAACTGATCAGATTGAATATTCTTTTGTATTTACTCTTATTTTGATCATATCACAATTCTCACAATTATTGTACAATTTACTTTGTGAATTATACTATGTATTTGTGAATGTTATTATTTTGATATTTTTTATTCATTTAGTCTTATCATGTACTTTTTTATTAATAAACTAGATTCTATTTAATTCAACATTTGCATTCTTCATACAGTAATATTTTTCTCTTTTTGTATTGACAAATCTTTCAGAAGGTATGCATTATGCTGCATCCTGATTCTTTAATGTTTCTATCTTATGGTTGCACTGCAGTCTTGTTGTATTATTAGAAATAAGAATTTTATTTTATGGAGACGCTGTGTAACGCTATTTATCCAACATTTTATATTCTGAAATGAAATCCTTTCTGATTATATTTTGCAAATTGCTTTGAAATAAAAAAATAATCTATTGTACAACGTCTATTGTGATAAAAATAATCTATTGTACATATTAATCACTTTTGAAATAATTTTTTTACAGTTTAATTCATTTTGGCTCCTTCATGTTTAATACTTATTTTATATAATATCAAATCATGAATCGTGATCGAATTTGTTTTCAATTCTTGTACACTGTTATATGTGATGATTTCATGCTGTCAATGTGTTGCCGCTGTTAATCATCCAGGCTGATCGTCTAAGTCAGCGAGAGATCTCTCATGGAGTGGAGTCATATGCCCCCTCTGATGACTATGGCTTGTATCATCCAGTAGAGTTCACTATACCTGTTGGTCCCATCTTTAACTTTGTGTCTGGTAAGATGCTTGCACACCGTTCTTTTCATTGTCTAGTATATTCTTATAAAAGCTATTAATTACTATATAGTCATTTTATATTTCACAAAGGAAATTATTTATTTATCTAGTTTAATCTCAATACAATCTGATGTTCTTGTTAGTTTCTATTTTCTAAATAATTAAGTTGTTAATTCAGTGCAGTGGTAATAATGAATATCGTCTTTCCAATTATAGAGTTTTATTCCTATTATAAATTTAAATTCAAAAACAATTAATAAAGTATTTTGAAGTTCATTGTGGGAAACTTAAAAATAGTTTAATTTTTTAAAATAAAAGTGTAACCGCATTGTAGAAAAAGTTTTGATAGAAAAATTTCAGAAAAATGAGCACGAGATTTAGTGTGATTTACTGCTAGAAGCTACTGTTAATTAAATCTGGTAAAAGCTCTCTATTATAGACCGCTGACATCGATAGACTGAAAGCCAGTTTTATCTCTTTCATGTAAATAAATTCATAAATGAACTTGAAATCCTATTCCTAACCTTTTTTTTATTGCTTATTTTTCAGCCGTAATCACCACCCCATCAGGCAAGAAGCATTACCCAAAGATAGAAGACAATCAGAATGGTACAGTAAAGATCTGCTACCAGCCATCAGAAATAGGTCTTCATCAGATGGATGTCCTCTACAATAAGTCTCCCATACCTGGCAGTCCCTTCGCTTTCTATGTTGATGCCATAAGTGTCGGTCACGTGACAGCGTACGGACCTGGACTGAGTTATGGCATAGCTGGACAGCCGTGTCACTTCACCATTGTCACTAAAGATGCTGGAGCCGGTAGAGTTGTAGTTATTTATTGATAATTTGTTAGACGTGCAATAATTGCATGTGCGTAAAACACAGAACAAAGTATTTAGGTTTTATTCTCAATTTTTAACTAATATGAAGCAATTTTTAAATATGGTGCAGAGTTGAAATATTTAAAATTGTTGCGATAGTATAGAGTTGTAATAATTTTAATTCTCAGAAACCTGATCAATCTCAATTATATATACAAGCCAGCTGATGTAAAATAATCTAAATGATTGAACGTGCTCGGATGATAGCTAACATTGAGATCAGCATCTCTTTAGCTGTAAATAATATTCTCTATAGATTTGATAAAATGGTCAGGTATGATTTACGTGCCAGTTACTGTCTCAATGTGTCCTGTTGTATAGGCGGCCTAGCCCTGGCAGTGGAAGGCCCATCAAAGGCTGAGATTCAATGCGTTGATAACAAGGATGGTACTTGCTCAGTAATGTATGTACCCACAGTGCCTGGAGAGTACAACATCATCATTAAGTTTGCTGATCAACACATCGCTGGGTCACCATTCACTGCTAAGATTACTTCACCTTGTGAGTATTATTCTTGCATGAATTTATAACTGAAAATAATGCAAGTTTATTTGGCCTATTTGCTGCACCCTTTACAAATTAATTGCTAAGTTTGGCAGCTATGTCTGAATCATCATTTACAGCAGTATTGCAGATATAAAATTTGAATTTTTATTTGTAAAAGTTGGTAGATAGATTGAAAGAAGAAAGATTTACTTTTCTCCAATATGTAGATAACATTTATTATTGTTATTATTTGTTATGTTTTTTCTTTTGTTCTTCTTTTACATTATATTTTATTTCTGCGACAGATGGAGATGATCAGAAGAAAGCTCATCTGTCAGTAGGAGCGAGCAGTGAGGTCTCTCTCAAGGTAACTGAGGCAGACATTTCCAACTTGACTGCCAGCATCAGAAGTCCTTCTGGTTACGAAGAGCCTTGTGTTCTCAAACGTCTTGCTAATGGACATCTGGGTAATGATTAATTTTAATGCTTAGAAAAAGTTCAAATAGAAGACAAGTTAGAATTTGACAACTTAGCGTTGAATATTATAGAGTTGATAATAATGTATGGACTGTTGTCATAAATAAGATGACCTCTTCCAGGCATTTCATTTACCCCACGTGAGGTTGGCGACTACTTGGTAAACGTCTACCGTCATGGTAAGCACATCCCTAACTCACCGTTCAAGATCTACGTGGGTGAGACAGAGATAGGTAACGCAAGTAAAGTGAAGGTCTATGGACCTGGTCTGTCTCGTGGTATGGCTAATGAACTCAATGAATTCTTTGTCAACACAAAGGAAGCAGGTAAAGTGCATTTGTAATGTCATTCTAATTTACTTGCAGAGATTTCAAAGAAGAATTAAATTTGATTTGAATATATATTAGGTATAGAGAATTAAAAGTTTCTATCTATTAACTCTAAGTAAATAATATCAATTTGTAAATTTTTTATCTAATTTATATCATTTGATATAAACTATTTTACGTAAGCCCAACAAAGATCAGTTTAAAAGACATTGTTCTAGTGTGCTGTCAATGCATGACACTTGGCAGTAGAGTCACTTACATGTGACGCAGTGAAACAAACACTATGACATGTATTTTTAATGAACGTTATTTTTAAAGACTTACATATAGTGAACGAATGTCAAATCTTCATCGTTATATAGTTGTCAGTAAATAAACTGTACGGAAAAATGTGTGTTATATAAATTTAGATATTTGATTAGATTAGTTGTTACTTGTTTAGACCAATGAAGTATGTTTCAAACATTGTAAGGCTTTCATAAAGATTGTATAAGAAGATTGTATTCTCATCTAGAAGTGAGATTTAAGAAAACTGTTGTAAAGGAAGAATTACAATGTCATCAAAAAAATACATGAAAATATAAAACAGTTAAATAATGACAAAGAATTTTATAATGTAATTTGCAGTGTTGGTTGCAAATAATACAGTTGTTTTCTATCAAATTAATGTTATAAAAGTTTATGTTACAATATTTTAATCCACATACAATATTTTGCTGCTCTTTTCAGCTTAATTTGGTACAATTCACAAATTCTAAAAGTTATTCTAGACATTGAGCTAAAATTTCACAAATTTCACAATTTTCTGCATATATACACACAGGATACGGAGGATTGAGTCTGTCAATAGAAGGACCGTCAAAGGCAGACATAGACTGTCAGGACAATGAGGATGGATCTTGTCGTGTCACTTACAGACCAACTGAACCTGGCAGCTATGTCGTCAATGTCAAGTTTGCTGATGAGCATGTGCCAGGTAGAATATTGATTATTTCTCTGCATCATATTTTATTATTTATTATCATTGTGCTAATGGCTCTTGTAATATCTATACAAAAAATTTATTGTTTATTACAGACAACAGTTTGTAATGAACAGATTGTATGTTTTAATGATAGTCAATGTGTTAATGTTGTTGATGTCTGCGACATGATTCGTCAACGGTTAAACAGACATTAAACTTTATTAATATGATTGATTGATTTAATTCTGATCTTAGCTAAGTAAATGAATCTGATGCTTTTTGTTGCAAGCATTCATAAGTTAATGCTGACAGAGATTTACACCCCATGGCGATCAGTAATAGCTTTGATTGCCTTTTATTATGTGAACTATTATGTAAGCAAAGACAACTCATTATTGATAAAGAGTAAAGCTTATTGCCAATCTCTTCATGAGAGTTTACAGTGATCTGGTGTGATTATGAATATCTGCAAAATATGACATTTTAGTTGTTATTGTGGGAATATTATATGAAGCCTGTCATGATAATATGAAATTTATTGAAGATGCAGATAATGAGATGTGGACCACAACAAATGTACGACTTTGTCAGATAAAAATTAAAAACAATTTTCAGTCGTAGCTTATTCTTCGATTATTATTGTGTTCTAATGCAGTTGTTTTACATACAGGCAGTCCGTTCATGGTGAACATTGGAGGAGAACCATCAGGTCGTGTCACTGAACGCATAGTGAGACAGAAGGAAGCTGCTGATGTCACTCATATAGGCAGTCAATGTGAACTCAGTCTTAAAATACCTGGTACGACTTTATCTTGCTTTGTTTCATTTGCCACTTGTGTTCACTGGTCACCCAGAGATGTCATTCATTTTTAAATTGCTTTTTAATTAAATGTTAGAAATGCTAAAAATATAAGGTAGTTCAGCTGTTGTTAATTATGATCGACATTATCTGGGAAAGAACAAAAACAATCATAAAATTTTAGTAGCCCCTGAATCTAGGACAGAAAATTAAGATTTATTAGTTTAATCAAATTGTTCAAGGGTAAAAAATGTGATGAGCTCTGAGTCAAAGTCTACATTAGAGGGAGAGGTGGTACATTCTTCATTCTTTCATATTACTATTTAATTTATCATTTTCTCTTAGGAACAAAACATAATTTCATGTCTGATAAAGAAAAAGTATTGACTGCACTATATTTAGTTTTGTACTCGTTACTTAGTTTCTTCGTATCCTATCCACAACATATCGCTATATACATTTTGTGCTGATGTGACATTAAGCAACAAATAAGAAATGGTTTATATCATTAGGCACAAATCGCTATGACATGGAGGCATCAGTGACAAGTCCATCAGGACAGACTGAAGTCTGTGACATACAGGACTTGGGCAACAGTCATTATAGCATTAAGTTTGTGCCCAAAGAGATGGGCATACATACAGTTAGTGTTAAACATAGGGGCATGCATATACCAGGTCAGTTATATACAGTTAGAATATTGGTTAAAGATTTATAATATTAGTTAATTTCATTGAAGTCATTACAAATAATACAAAATATAGAAAAGTAACATTAGATCATTTTAAATGTAAACTTTGGTCATTCTTTATTTGGACATTGCTGCATTTACTTGAACCGAGTAATGTTTTGATGTCTTTGGCTTTATAAGGGCAAGTAGTTGTGGAGTGGTGGGGGGGGTCACTCCTCATCATTCACCGCATTAAGTTTTTTTCACCGACTGAAAGCATCCAGTGTACTCACTAAAGGCTGAGTTAACGCGGAGTGACGGATAATTTAATGACTTTTGTGAATAAATACTTGATAATATTATCTGATTGGTCAGTGTAATATTTTCTCAACCAATAGGAAGCCCTTTCCAGTTTACAGTTGGGCCAATCACAGATGGAGGAGCGCATAAAGTTCGTGCGGTTGGACCAGGACTAGAGAGAGGAGAGGTACATAAGCCGTGTAAGTAGCTTTGTGTTTTATAAGTCATGTAAGTAGCTTTATCTTTTATAAGTCATGTAAGTAGCTTTATCTTTTATAAGTCATGTAAGTAGCTTTATCTTTTACAAGTCATGTAAGTAGCTTTATCTTTTATAAGTCATGTAAGTAGCTTTATCTTTTGTAAGTCATGTAAGTAGCGTTATCTTGTATAAATCATGTAAGTAGCTTTATCTTTTATAAGTCATGTAGGTAGCTTTATTTTTATCTTTTATAAGTCATGTAAGTAGCTTTATCTTTTGTAAGTTGTGTAAGTAGCTTTAGCTTTTATAAGTCGTGTAAGTAGCTTGATCTTTTATAAGTCATGTAAGTAGCTTTATCTTTTATAAGTCATGTAAGTAGCTTTAGCTTTTATAAGTCGTGTAAGTAGCTTTATCTTTTATAAGTCATGTAAGTAGCTTTATCTTTTATAAGATAAATAAGTAGCTTTATCTGTTTTATTTTTTATAGGCCAGGTTAGCAGCTTTAACTCCTATATTCTTTATAAACCAATCAAGTATGTAGCTTTATTGCTTTAACTTTTAATTTAAAGCAATAAAACTACTGTTAATCTTATTGTATATCAGGTAACTTTAATATCTACACAAGAGAGGCCGGAGCTGGTGGTCTGTCGATTGCAGTAGAAGGTCCTTCTAAGGCTGAGATTGATTTTCAAGATAGAAAAGATGGATCTTGTGAAGTGGCTTATACTTGCAGTGAACCTGGTTGGTTCTTGTTTCTTACTTGTACTTGTTGATTATGAATCGGTTCAAGCAATGATGCCTGATCCTTTTGGCTGAGTTTTAGCTGAGTATCTTATACATCGAGAGTTTTTATTCATTTTTTTACTTTTAATTCATTTGTTTATTCTGTGTAATCTATTGCTAATGTTAACATCATCTATCGTATCAACTCTGACTTTATCGTTGTTCATTGAAATATGTATTTCAATGTTTTATATTTTATGCTTGCATGAATGATAATACATCTCAGTGTCCTGTACAAAATTTGCCCAAGACTAATTTAAATGAAAAAAGTATTCAGTAAATGGCGTCAGGCATTTACTTGTCACTTGCTTTCTGCACACGCAGATATCATGACTGATCTTTCCTTGTGATGGTTTTATTTCTATGTTATACAATTGAATCGTTGTCTATCACAAAAGAACAAACGATTTGAATGTTTTATTATTGATAAATTAAAGATTTCGATGAGTTTAAAATTCATGAAGGAATAAAATATCTTCTGTATTTTAAAGTGAAACGATTATTTCAAGCAATATTAACTGAAAGTGTTTATAATGCTTATTGCATTAACTGCATCAGGTGAGTATCTTGTATCAGTCAAGTTCAATGATCAGTACATCCCTGACTCGCCTTTTAAAGTCTATCTGGCTCCGTCTAGTGGAGAAACCAGAAAACTTAATATACATGATCTACAGGAACATGGACTGCAGGTCTGTCGTCTCTTCTTTCATTATAATAGTTAATTATTGTCCAACAATGTTGTAGAGCGCTGGTAAGATTTATTCAATAGGTCAAGTATCTTGTAAGTCAAATGATTCTTTCTATAAGATTGCATTGTCAGCAATTTGTTTGTCATAGAAATTACTTGAGAGATGAGACATTTTTTAAAGTCTTTATGTATTTAATGGGTTTTGATAAGGTTAATGCTAATTACTTTTTTACAATTTCTGGCAGTGGTCTAAGTGGTAATAGTAGAAACTGTGTAGGCCTAAACATGATTTTATATACTATTGGAAAAATTTCTGTTGATAACGGAGCAATGGATGAGTAGAACAAATTGTCTGAAGATAATATTATAATAGTTTCTTATACAGTGCAGAATTTTAATAATGAGATAATTAATATATGTATAATTAAGATATATGTCTAATCAGATTGATTAGAGCCATATGAAAGTTAATTTGAATCTGTAATTTATCTTATTGAGAGAAATAAGCTCACAATAAATAAATTAACTGCAATTATATTATCTATGAAAATTGTTTATTCTATGTAATATTATTAACTATTCGTTTATATATTAAAGTTGTCTCAACTTTTTTTCATTGTTTAATAGATCAACAAGCCAGCAGCATTCACAGTGGACTTCAATGGAGCTCAAGGAAAGCTAGATGCCAGAGTGGTCGCTCCATCCGGAGCTGAGGATCAGGCCATCATTCAAGAAGTTGATAAAGGTCTAGAAACTTTACATCTTGCTCTTAAATGAAATTTCTTTTTGAAATGCCTGATCTATTTTCAGTCATGTAATAGTGAAACATTTGAGTCATTTGTATCATTTCTGAGATAGATCCATAAGCCAGAATGGCTAATTTCTCTCTTTGATCATTTACAGTGTTGTTTGCAAACAATTTTATAAAGACCAATCGCCCGTATTGTCCGAGTACACCAGTAATACATTCAATATGTTTCATTGATGTCAATTGATAAAAAGGTTTACAGCAAGTTCATAAATACCAAAATGAAACAAAGATTTTATAGATTCAATTCTTGTCTATACTGTATTGTCTAAATGATTAATGTTCTTGATCAACACAAGGCCACATATGGCAGCTGCATCATTTGAGAACACACACAGCGCAAAGCTCTACAAGGAAGAATTTACTTTATGCTAATTATATAATTAATTATGCGCGACAGATCGTTATGCGGTGAGATTTATCCCGAGGGAGAATGGAGTTCACTACATACACGTCAGACTTAATGGTAATCATATCACTGGCAGCCCGTTTAGAGTCTGCGTGGGCAAGCAAGATGCTGACGCGGGATTGGTCAGAGCCTACGGTGATGGGCTGTCTCACGGGCAGACTGGTACTCATAATTTACATATCATTAAAGATTAAAAATTGAATGAATATTATTTTTATATATTTTTAAAAACTAAAGCAATGTACAGGTTTGTTGATAACTGTTTTGATAACAGTTTTGATAACTGTTGATAGCTGATGTACGGTTTTGTTGATAATATTCAGTAACTCTATTAAAGTAATGAATGGTCAATATTTATAAGTAATAAATTATAAAGTAATAAAAGCCGAAATCATCTTTGATATCACAAATTGGTTGGAGATATAAATACATCTAGTTCAAATAACATTTTGCAAATCAATAATATTATAATGCAATTTAATGCAAGTACTGATATTACTGACATTACTGTTATAACACTGTATCTAGTGCTTCTATTCCACAACATGGCAGTATGTGACAGTCTACTGGTTGCATGGGCACATTTAAAAACTTATAACCTTTAAAATAATTTTGAAGATAATTGTAAAACATATGTTAAAACTGTTCATATATTTATTTAGTTATCTGTTGTACATTACAGGTCAACTATGCAAGTTTGTAGTGAATACGGTGAATGCCGGCTCTGGTGCGTTGGCCGTCACAATAGACGGTCCGTCTAAGGTTCAGTTGAGTTGTCGTGAGGTTGATGAAGGTTATGAGTTCACTTACTCACCCATGGCGCCTGGTGACTACCTCATAACCATCAAGTATGCTGGCAATACACA
>JAQIXG010003231.1:0-15437 GCA_034700105.1 Oconnorella tubifera
TTCCACGTAGTGGGGGGTGGAAACGATCATATATCATTAAAAATGATATGACAACGTTTATGCATAATTGACAGTGGTGTGTGTGTCTGCTCATGATCGCCTCTCACAGTTCTTTACTGATTTTAACCAAACTTTACCAACTAATGTATCGTATCTGGAGTCACCTAATTAGCCACGGTAGTCCCCTAAGAAAATTTACATTAATAGATAGAAATTACATTATTTTATTACTCTTAAAATATGAGAAAAGTTATATTTCAGTATCTTTTTTCACATCATGACTATTGCATTGAGATCTCATTGATCACAAGCTCATCAAGACATTTAACTTGAATGATTTCTTGATTCTTCAATTATGTCTGGAGATGATAGATTAAAAACTTGACCTTAGTGACTGTCATTTTTCTAACTTATGAATTTGACCTGTCCTTGGACGGGTTGACTTCTTCTTTATCATAATCAAGACCTTTTTCAAACTATTGAAGTCCGGAGATTGATTAATCTAGCAAAACATTACATTTTCAATTATATCGCAGTAAAATTTATATTTAAAATATAATATGAACTCAATATAATCATGAAAACAAATATTAATCACAGTAATTTCAATAATTAATATAATTTGTACAATAGAGCATTCAGTATGATTTGTACAATACAAGAAGGCAGCACACTAAAAGTAAACCCAGATGTTGGATATAGTTAAGGCATAACTATCATAGTAATTAGAATCTTATTGATGCATTAAATTTAATTATTAGGACCATAATGTTACTCTTTAATAGCTATAATTAAATCCTTCCATATTTCTGTCATGGCAGTTCTAGATACCAGGCTTTCAGGCCATAGCTACAGGCTTCTAATCTCTAGCTATCTGTAGCATACCTACAAGTATCTAGAATATAGCCCTATCTACCAGGCTTTCAGCCTACCAATCTCTTGTGTTCTCTAGACTACCCGATTTAGCAAATGCTAACTTATTTAATTAGATAACCTACAGCAAAGGATATAATTTAAGTTACAGACAAAAAGAAGAGGCTATAAATTAAGAATCTGGTTTAACATAGGTTTAACAAGATATATTACTAACAAGGAATGTATTAAAGATACATCAAAATATGAAGATTTTTCAGTGCATAGCTAAATAATAATATTTATAATAATGCTTGGTAAATATAGAAGCAGTAGAAGATGCATTACATTAGCATATATATGCTTAGATACGTTTGACATCTGCTCAAGTATACAGTATAAGCAAAATGACGCTATGAAATTTAGACTCGATATATTATTATATTGTACACTATACAAAATTCAAAAAATTAAAGCGAAAATGATGTAATGATATGATAATATTTAACGGCTATAATATATATAATGTCATGGATAATTATTATTTAGAATTGTATACTCGATTAAATCAATCAATATATTCACATCACACCTATTATCAGTAACAATATAATAGATATATATAAACTTTATATTTATATAAGTGTAATACATTTATCACATTTAAACCCTTATGGCTGATCTCAGAGCCTACATATAGAGTATATAATGACTCTGTACATACGTGTAATAAATTTTTAATATTGGAGTTACTTAACACTAAATCGGTGCTTTGATAGTGTGAATCATTGTCAACAAACAAGTCTTTGAAACAATGAACATTGTCTTCACGATAACGCTATGTACTTTTGGTCTATGACTCTAGTCTAGTGACATTTAGTTTAACAATACTTGGTCTACATTAAGGTTATGGTAGAGTAAGGATTATGTTAGGGCACACAAAATGTCTGTAGATTAGTAGTAGTGAAACCGTATTACTGTATTTAGTGTGATTTAATAACAGTATATGCTAAATTTGGCTGAAACAGTATTCAATATTAGAATATTGTAATATCTAAGATTAGATGCTAGCTCCAATCATACTATAAATAATAGATGAGTGATTCAAGAACATATTGGAGATACATAATCACATTTTGTGAAAACCTACAGAAATTTCATTACCTTTACGCTAACCAGAAGCAAACAGAAATAAACTATTACAATATCCAGTTTATTTCCGAGATTACCATATCCTTGCATCCATAACAAAAAATGCACAATACCATCATAATTATGTACATTCTAATAAATACATTACACTGTATAATATGTACATTACATATGAAAATATAATGTAATAGATATATATTAGATAATACATACATACTTTAAAATTAATAAGACTAATCAGTACCCTTCAACATATATTTAGGAAATTTTTAAATAAGCCTGTTCTAGTCTTTAATACCTAAATTAGTACTAATAGTTTCAGTTTGTTCACTTGCTATATAATGTCATATCAGCACAAGATGTCGACTTAGTGATAGATTATTATACATAGCATTAATATTTAATTGCCATGAAACAAAATCTAAAATAATGTCAATGATGTCAACTGGTATGCATCAAACAAGTGACAAGAGAACATGGCATCATAATACATAGTTTGATGCTCTTCTATTATTATTGTCTGGTCAGGCACATAGAGCAAGAATTTATATTTTATCTCAATCTACTGACAAGTAACATACTTGACAAAATTATTTCTAAAACTACTGCAAGGTTTCATATGATAATATGTACACAATTGTAAACAAAAAATATTACATCGAGCTATTAATTATTCATAGAGTTCAATACAGTCTAAACTTGAGTTATTCATCGACATAACTGAAGATGTAAATTTTAACTTGGCATATTATTGCAAAATGCGAAAAAAAAATTAGTTATAATATTATACCTAATAAGCTAGGCTTTCATGATATTGCATACTATAAAAAGTTTTAACACAAATTAGACTTTCATTATAGAATTATTATTATTGCAAAAACAGTTGATAACTTTAACACAACTGAAGATCACTAACTCTATTTATCGTTATATATACAGTTTTGATCACAATATCTAATTCAAGAAACAACTATAGAGTTCAACTGTGCGTATGAAATTATTTTTTAAAAATTAACAAATTCAAAGCTCATTCAGTACACTAACCAAAAGTATTTAATATATTAAAAGCATCGTATTAATCACGGCAGTAATAGATTAAGAAAAGGAACAGATTATTTAAAAATTTGCATTGTACATGATAAAAATAATGACTGTAGATGCTCGTTCTCTTCTCTGTGAAATTTCTTATTAAAATTTTTCTTCAAGATTTAAAATGTCTATCTTTGGAAGCTGTTTAGTTGCAACAAATGTCTAGCCCCTTCCCCAATAATCCTGATTCACTAGTTAGTTAAGACTTGGACTAAAAAGAGATGGAAGATGCATCTTATTTTCAGCATCGCAACTAAAGTACAGCTTTCTGTTATTTAACACTATACCCTCATACCAGTTTATTTTAAAGCAGGAAGTGTTCATTTTACCCACAGAATAAAAAAGTCACGAGATATTTCTATAGCTGATGTCCCTCAGAAAAACTATCTATAGATATATATAATGTACAGTGTATATCTCTGATTCTCATCACAAAAGAAAGACAATTATAGTCACCATCATTATTTCATTTGAAATAAAAGATGATGAATAAAGATTGAATTGAGTAAAGACAACATTGTGAAAGTCAGAGTGCATGTGTTACACAAAGTTCTATGATTTAGGAGGCACAGGCTGATGATCTTTACTTGTGTGAATTTCTTGCTGATATGTCATCATTACAACCATTAACCAAAGATGCAACAAAACCTAAATACATCAAATACAAAAGGCTGGTTGAGTTGTTCATGATTGTTTTATTGGTACTTCAGGTAATTTTACTTTGATCTGTTAAAACTAGAGACAAGAGATATCATCCATAAGAGCTGTTCACTCCAATAACCCGACAAAATGACCTGAATACATTAACCTGACAAAATGACTCTGTCAATTCACTTAATAACCCTAATTCTACTCATTTCTATAACTTGATCCTAATTCTAGCATTAACCCAATTCCAATCCTAACCCTAACCCACATCCAAACTAGAGCCATAAGCCTAAACATTATCAGTCGGGGCCATTTTGTTCACTTCATTTATTTATTCATTTTTAAAGAAACTCATCAAGAAATGAATAATCATAACAAATATAATTAAATTTACATACAAAGTAAATAAAAACATACTGATTAAGCCGATTTAAGACAGTGAACAGCACAGAGAGATACATACCATATATACAATGATAAAGACGCGAGCAAATGGATATCTTCGAAGAAAAACACCAAGCCTTATACTACAACACAGAAAATATGCTAAATTAAAAATTTCTTAGATACCAGTCAATATCGTTACAAACATTTTTCAAGTCCTTGTATAATTATAATGTTATAAAATATACCACTCAGTACTACTAGTTAATGCAAGCTACTGAATGATAGCAAGCAATTTGACTCGAGAATAATGCATGTACATATGAAATCATATTGATTAAGATAAACATCCAGATTATTTAACTGATATATCGAACCTGTTGAATAAAAACACTTTATTAAAAAGGCCAGCAATTCAGTAAAAGTCACTACACTTAGTTGAACACGGGCTCTTTGGTCCTCCTCATCAATCCAGCTCTAAGACCAATTCATGAAATAGATGAAATAGATACAAAATGTAATAATTGATACCTGAATTTATCTATGCTGTTAGCAGCAGTCTTAACCTGACGAGTTACGTTGCTATCTGTCGGTGATTCACTTAGAAACACTGGCAGTCTATGACGAGCTGTGAGAAATAAAAGAACTAATCATCAAATACAACAAAGCTTGCAAACGAATGAATCTTCATCGTTGCTACTTAAGGTTACAGCACAAAAAGTGATATGTTGAGAACTTGAAAGTGCAGAAAACTAGTGATGAGAATGGATGACTATTGATCATGATTGAGACTAATGCAGTGAATTCAATAAGTTTAATTTAAAATAATATGGGAAAGTGTGTATATTATTTTACTGAACAAGTAGTGTACAGTAGTTTACAAGTCTATAGCTTAAATATACAATATAAAATAATGTATAAATGTTTAATATATAAATAATATATAGTATAATATATGAATATATTATAACATTAATGTATTTAATCAATACTGTAAATTACAATAAAAATGACACAACTCAACAAATCATGACAGTATAAATAATACCAATAAAAAAAGAAACTAGGAAAAATAACTAGCCATCATTTTGATCCGTAAGTACTACAGTTGACGTTGAAGCTCTCATTGCAGAAGCCTCCGCTTCGCGATACTGTTTCTACAAAACATGAAATATTACGATAAAACTCATGATAATAGCGAGTTAAATTTTATTATAAATGTTCAAACAATATGTGAATAAATAGTTTGAAGATTTCAGTTAGAAATTGTTGATGCAATGACGCAATGTTGATGCAAATGAAACGTACACTTTTCAATGAAAAGATTTGAAAAGACTGGTATATTGAATTAAAGATCTAAATGCATTTTAACAAAAACTACAAAATAATTGTTTTGGTAAATAGAGCTTAATAAAGTAAGATTATCTTTATTATTAACGCAAAGTTTTAATTGTCTTTACAATAATTTCTATTGAAGAGAATAATTTTCAATTTTTTATCATTATTCTTAAGAATAATGATAAGAAAAGCTCTTGAAATATTTCAATTGCAAAACATATGTACTGACAAGGTGTGAACTGAGGTTGTACAGACATCAAATAATGAGAACAAGATACTCTCAACGCAAATGAAATAATTTTTCTTCACTAATAACTAGATAGTGCATTGGAGTGATTTTTATTTTCCAACTACAACTACGTAAAGTGACGAGTGTGAGTGACAGTAATCTTAGGATAATGAAAACAAAAATACAAAAAACAGACATTGATATAAAAAAGACACCAAAATATGACTAACTTCCATTCGTTCCAGTTGCAAAGTAAGAGAATTCTTTTCAGTGCTGAGTGTCTCGAGCATTGTTTGTTTCTGAATCAAACTTTCAGTCAATAAATGTAATCTACCTTCAAGTTCTTCTTGTGAATTAGCACTCAGACTCTTAGTTGTCAGCTAGATCAAATTTACAAAAATCATTTTAAAAATAAGTTGAACAAGTATTTAAAATTATTAGACTTCAACTTTCTATTATATCTTGAACAGATCTAAAAGGAAATTACTTTTTAAATAACTTTGATTCTAGTGTTTAAAGTTTAACATTTGTTATTAAAAATTAGCTTAAATGTATATAATTTAAATAAGAAAAAATGAATTGAAATAATCAGTTACAGTCTAGAAAATATTTTTAAAATATTTAAAAATATTTTCACTGAGATTATTATTTGACCAGCAAGTTCTGTTAATCATTGTGACTACCAAATTTGAACCCAAAATGTAAGTTAGTAGACCGCTGTTCTAATGACTGTACAACAATCCCAGTCAAGTAACACTATATCATTAACTAGCAGCAAGTAACCCTTTGGCAAGGTGATTTCTTGCTTCATAAGTTAAAGGTGATTCAATTATCATCTCTGTTACTTTTACATTACTGAAAGAGAATTTTTTTTTTATCAAGCCATTAGTTTTATTTTATTCAACATATTAAGTTCAAAAACTTTTACAAGTGATAAAGAACATTAAATTCAAATAAAATATAATTTATTAATATAGAATTTTACACAAAAATGCAAACCTGATTACGCAGTCGATTGATCTCTGAGTCCCTGTCATCAAGACGAGATTGCAGAGCTGAGGTTTGTTTAGATAAATCAGTGCGAACCTTTGCCAATTCCTTTATATTCATATATTATAAACTAAATGATTATACAAAATGTTACTGTACACGACGACAGTGAAAAGTGAGAAATATAATTTTAATCATATAATAAATAAAGACAGATTTATAAATCTTATTGATAGAGTTATGAAAAACTTAGAATTCATACACAGTAATAATAATTTATAAGAAATAGTATAAAGTGATAATAGTTCGCAAGAAATAGTATAAAGTGATAAACAACACATTCAATGTTGATGAAAAAACATTACTTGTTTCTGCTTGGTCAGTTCTTGTTCTGTATCATGAACCTTATTTCGTTCTTCGTTCAAACGTTCTTCTAAACCTTTTGTTTGATCTTGAAGTGAACTCTGATCATGCTGAATTTGTGTTTCTAACTCCTTAGAAAAATAAAAAATGTAAACTAATAAAAAATTATTATTTTCATATTGTTACCAGCATAATATCTCATAGTGAATACAGTCTGTCACATAAATATAATGTAACGTAGATAATGGATGCAGGCAACTTGCCTCTATGTCCATACAGCAGCGAATACATTCAATAACAAATATACAATAAACATACAATAATACATACTTTACAATGTATATTTACTACAACTAAACATCAATAAACATAGACATCAAATACTTACATAAACAAACAATATATAATTAATATTTATTTATCAGCTCTCCATTATATCAACCTAGTAATCGTTATATACATCCACATTCATCCAATATATATCTAGATTACATTTAAAGCTCCTCACTTTCATATCCACAACTCAGACCATGCTGTGACAGCTACCAAATAAATATTTCATTTTTCAACGGATATTATCGTTATGTTGCAATTCTTGTTAAATTCTATTCAAATTTCGTATAAAATAAACAATAATTTCATTGAAAATATCAGAAATCTTACCGTGATTTCCAGTTTGGCAGTTTCTAGAGCAAGTCTAGTTTGATGAAGTTCTTCACGCAGCATATCTCTTTCTTGTCTCAGACCATCAAGCTCTGTGGCTGACATCAAAGTGTCAGTAGACTGATGACCGGTTGAACCATCCCTTAGACTTGTTATTAGTCTTTCTTTGCTCTGAAAGAAATGCAATCAGAATTGTTGCTTAATGTCACATCAGCAATCTAGGTTACCTCAATGATTACCCTAATTAATACATTAATTAATAAAAGCAAGCGGAGTAACTAAGATAAGAGTATCAAATATTGTAGCATAATATTTGATAGCTAATTTGAAATAAAATTGATATCATTGATTTATATGCTAAACTGATAAGCAGAAACATTGCCAGATGGTAATATGGCTATCATCAATCTGTGCTACTTGTAATCAAATCTTAGTCAAGGTGTATTCAAATTTGAAAACATTATAATGAAGAAAAATTAAAATCATTTAATACAAGCACTTAACACCGAGTACATCACGAATGCAACATGGTGTTGGGTGCTTATCAAAATACAATTGTAATATAAAAACATTTTATTAGTGAGATCCACTAGTCATTCCAATGACACTATACAAAGGCCTTTTACTTAGTTTTGATCTACGTTATATAATTTTCTTGATTAACATAACATTCATTTACTGTTAGCTAGTTTTTATGCATAATAGGATTTAATACTAAAGTTAAACCTGCAGTATTCTCATAGCCTTCTCCTTATATTCATTTAATTCTTGTTTTGCTGTCTCAGACAAAGTTTTAGCGATCTTTAACTGAGCTGATAACTCCTGACCACGAACTGCAAATAGAAAATTTCTACATAAACTAAAACGATTCATTACTTTAATCTGATTCTTTACTACTCTGTCGCTTAATGTGACATCAGCACAAAAAGATAATAACAGAAAATGATTAAATTATATAACATCAATATTCGACTAAAGAAAAACTGAATGTTGTGATCTGAATGTACAAAAACCAAGCAACGCGTAAACACTTGGCTTTGAACTCAGTTTATTTCTTTGGGACAGTCAAACATATTATATCACTTCAAATTAGATTATAATCTAACAATCAAACGATAGATAGACAATAGATATCATACATTTTGTATATTTGAAATAAAAATCAATTGACTGTTATTAAACAATAAAAAAAAAGAAAAAAGAACAATGTTCATCTAGAAAGAGATTTTCATTTAAACACTTATGTCTAACCCTTCTCATCTTGCATTTGTCTCAGTAGATTTCCAACTTCTGAACTCAGTTTTTGTTTGTCAGTCTCCAAGGCATTAACTCTCTCCATCGATTCTTCCTAAGATGAAAACTTTACTAAATAATACAACATATACAGGGTGCGCCAAAAAAATAAACTACTAGCAAGTTTGCGATAACTAAGCCAAAAATAAATATTTTTTCTCTAAATTTTGTCCGTTTGTAGAGTAGGAAATTTGACATCTAACTGCCATATTTCAACATTGATATCTCAGTTCTTTCAAAAGTTATGAACATTCTACGAAAAAATGTCAAATTTCAATTTAACCAAGCTCTGTAATAGAGCAGTCTCGCAATTTTGTGATTTTTTGTCAAATAATTTGCAGATTTTTTTTATAAAACGGGTCATTTCATGAGCAGAGTATCTGCAGATAAAGTTGATAACAAAAATAGCCTCTGTCTGTTTTGATCTGATACGGATGTGCTCATGAAGTTTTGTGGCAAATCAGTGCCAATCTGTTGCTCATTAGTTTTCATTCTGTCGTGACTTTTAACTATGATGCAGGGTCAAAATATTTTGCTGGGATTGCCTCATGTCCTGATAGTCCCATTGGTTAATATTGGATAAATATTTCAGGAGTATTTACCTGTTTCAATTTGGCAACTGCTAAACTTTTACAATCTTGAAAATACTGGCTTGGTTAAATTAAAATGTGAATTTTTTTCGTAGAAAGTTCATAACTTTTGAACGAACTCAGATATCAATGTGAAATTTGGTAGTTAGATGTCAAATTTCCTTGTCTACAAACTGACAAAATTTTGAGAACAAATATTTATTTTTGGCTTAGTTATCGTAAAGTTGCTAGGGTTTTTTTTTTTTTGGCGCACCCTGTATATGTACTAAATAATACAACAATAATAACTAAAATTTATTAGGAAATGCTTGTCATAACTTTCAAAAATCACGTTTGTTTCGACTAATTTCATCCCAGAACACAAGGGTTCTTCAATAATTGTAACTTTTCATTACTATACTTTTATTTCATTGTAACTTAACATCACATTATCAAAGGAATATCCAAATATTGAAAATGAGAGCAATTATTTAAAATAATTTATATTTAATATACAAGTAATATGATAAACAAAACATGAAGAGATAACTATTAAATAACGTAAAGTGACTCAATTGAATAACATTAACATTTAACTCCAAAGGACAAAGACAAAGATGATGTCAGCGTTATAAACTGAATGTGCAGAAACGAAGTGATCAGTGATCAGTGAAAGACTTAGGCACTAACACCAAGGTTATTCTCCATCATTCCTTTATTAACAATACAATGGTACAAGTGGTTAGAGTGCCAAACTTGAAACCAAATGATCTTATATTCAAGTCTCTGTGTGGAGCACAATACACTGTGCCCTTTAGAAAATAATTTACATCAGCTGATACTTCTTTCACAAACAGTAATCTACCCTTTGAGCTCACGTAATACCTACGATTAACAAATCATCAATAAAATCATCAATCATAATAACAAACTGGTAATCATATCACACAGAGACAGTATATTTGACAGATTAAACTAAATTTTACCTCAAATTGTTTATGAACTTGACGTTCATGTTCAAGTCTTAGATCAGCTTCAGATAACTTAATCCTCAAAGCTTCAACTGCAGAACTTGTAAAACCATTCGAAGTTTGATGGTCATGCAACAAACTGAAAAATAGCCATATGCTTATAAATAAGATAATATATTTTATGAAAACATATATTTCTAATTTATTTCTAATATTACAGTTTAGCATATACTAGTATAGTAAAACCAATAAATCTCATAGCTCTCAGAACCTGTTTAAACTCCATTACTACATAATTAATATATGCTAATCTCAAGTCAATTGAACTAAACCAAGATAGTCAAACTTAAAGACTGAATTACCATTAGAAAATTACATCAAAGAAATGGCTGTCCATTAAAAACCTTGCTAAAAAGTGCAGCAAGTCACTGAAGTACTTTGTAGGTTCGTTTATTTCTTTGTTTAATCAAATTAACAGTAAATGCTTAATGACAATTTTTTGCTTATTACTTTTGTCATAAAGAAAAATGATAAACGCAAAAAAACCATTTAGTACTAAAGGTAACATATCATGAACTGAGCATATATAGTACTTGACTCTCAATGCCGCGCACACTAAATAGAAATATTTTTCTTGAAAATAATGACTCAACATTATAAAACATTGTGACATGTACACACTGATTTGAAAGCAATGGAAAAATACTAAGTAACCAACCCATCAGTATGCGTTTGCAGTTGATCAACAGTTGAACATCTTTTATTAAGTTCTCTGTCAGCTTCCTCTAGTCTAACTCTCAGCACTGCCAGCTGTGCGTCCTTGGATCTTGTTGCTTCTTGTAAATCCTCAATGCGCGCTGACAACTCGCGTGTTGTCTGAACAGCAACGCCTTTGTTCAACAACTTCTGTCTCACTTCCTGCAACTCTGAACAACGCAAATCAAATAACAACGCATGCAAATATAATAAAAATCTATTATATACTAAGTATAAATTATTATAACATATTATAATAGAGACAGATTAAGGATTTGAAATGTTCATCAAATAAATGCTAATATTAACTATTCCATAAAATGTCTGTATTATATTTGGCAGTTTTGTAATGAATATGCAGTTTAATAAATATATGCTTTAGAAATTGTTCAAGAAACTTAAGACAATGTCATTTTGTTTTAATTAATTATATATTAATTTTAATACTTTTTTACACAAAAATGACATAACATGATATCGCATAAAGAACAAAGCAAATAAATTATTGAAATAAATTCAGAATCAATGCTACTTTCAACTGAAAGAAGATATTTTAGAGAAATACGCAAGCCATTTCCAGAAAAACATATACTATACAAGTAAAAGTTTATTCCACAATTTGTCACAATGAAAACTCACATATGCAATAACACAGTGAAATTTCAACTAAATATTTTATTAAGAATTTCTAAAATACCCACTATTTTAAGTCAAAATGCTATTTTCTTCGCAAGACATGGATATATAAAGCCTTCCGAATAATGCACCAATGATCTACTAAAGTTTCTTAACAATTATTAATCTAGTAAATAAATTGCCTGTTTCAGAGAACTCTAAGTTGGTAATGATATTTAAATTTGCAATACAACACGTGATTGTTATTCAGCAGTTACTCAAAGACTTTCTTATTTAACAAGCATATTTAATGATATAATTTCCTAGTTGCTGGATGCTGCATCACAGTTACCACACGCATGTCTGGCAAAATCCGAGGAAGAGTAAGAAAGCTAGTCAATAAATTGAATTTATTGACGTTGAATTGAAACATTCAATGTCTATTTTTGTACTTTTGTATTTAATTTATATTCACTTTACTTATTCACTTAACAGACCATTTGATACAAAAATGTCTAAACTTAAAGATATAGAATTTTTTTTCTAATTCATATCAGTAGATCTAAAAATAAATATTAATTTAAAGAATTACACAGTGATCTAATTCAAAACACTATAACAAAAAACTACAATCTAAGCTCAAATTACCGTTCTGCATAAGATTTCCTCTATTAATGATTGAACCTAGTTCCTGATTGAGAGAAGCCACTTCATTCTTCAGCATACTGTTTTCATGCTCAATCGCTGACACATGAGTCCTCAACTTTTGACTCGATATCCCGTCCAATGAGTCTCCAGAGACTTTGTCTTCTCGACCCATGGACTGTCCAGATGGCAATCCATTGTTCTTTACACCGGAATCACGTACATCTGAACCTCCGCTGGAATAAGATTCCGTGCTCAGTTCTGATGAACTTTGCTTTACACTCGTCTTCGTTATTAAACTTGAAGCATCTCCACGCATCTGAATCTTCGATGTGGTAGTGTCCGGTGAGTTTAAAAATTTAAACAATTCTTCGTCTTTATCTTTACTAACCACATTACTCGGCTTACTTATTGATCGCGTTGTGACATCCTGTGATGAGGGTGACACAAAAGCCGATGTGCCACTATTCGGTGCATTCCCCGATCCATCTGAATTCAATCTTCCTAAATTGTTTGGGACGCTGATTGAATTTGGCAATTGATGTTGATAATGCGCTGATCGCTGGATATCAAGAGCGCCATACATCTGCTGTGGAGCAATGTAACGAGGAAGAGGAAATGCTCTGTCTCCATTCTGTGTCTGGAATGAGTCCCATTCGATGGGAATAGGTGCGGGTTCAGAGAGGTTCTCCTGCAAAGCCTGACCTGCGACTTGATCAACGAGTGTGAGGAAGTTTTCAGCTTTCCCTGCCAAGGACTCGATCCATGACATGATTAAAATAAGATGATATTTAACGAAACGATGTTAGCATTAAATAACTGATGGCATTTCAGTTTACAATGTACCTAGTTTATGAAAACAAACGGTATCGCGGTTCAGAAAGTTCTAAAATCTACAAAACAGTCTAGTGTGTTAATGAGTCGTTAAAACTATGCTGAACTATGTTCCAACTCAGCATAAAAAACTTACATCACAGCTGGTTATAGAATTAAGATTAAAGATCATTACGAATAAAATCTAGGTTATAGAAAAATCATAAAAGTTAAAGTTAAATCAAAAAATACAAAATATGAGCACTTATTTAATATTTTAGATTAATTCGATTAATGAATATTAATTGACTATTCGGTCATTAATGACAGATACAAATAAAGAATTAAAAAGAAATGCACTGTAAAATAAATTGAAAAAAAAAAATAATAATACCATTAACAACAATATTTCATTTTCAACTAAATGATCAGCTGAGTCAACCGCGCAGTTTCAGTACACGCGATTTGAACCCCAATGTCAGAGGCCAGCGGATTACTACCAGATCATATTTCTTACAAATAAAGAAACTTATGCGACTTTTATTTACTTTTATTTATTTTATTGTTTTGTTTATTTTATTTGATGTGGCATGTCAACAACAACAACAATGGTCGTCTTTGATGTTTCATCTTCTTCTTTGCTGTCTTTCAGTCGTGATTCGACAAAACGGCCGGAATATTAATTCTTAGGGTTAGGGTTTAGGTTACGTCGTATAGCATCGAAGTCAGGGTTAGTTCTTGAGTTAGGGTTACGCTTATGGCTAGTTACGGTTAAGGTTACTAAATGAATAGAAAAATGAAAAACTGAGTTTATAATTATAATTATAAAACTATAATTTAAAACTCATTTTCTCAAAACTCGTATTCATTAGAATTGAGTTTCAATACAGACAAGGCCAAGAACCTAATACCATCGATCACCAGGGGGTGCGGGCGGGAGCGGGTCGCCCCGGGTGACACCATCGTAGGGGGGTGACACCAAAAATCTTGGACCGAAATTTTCCTCAGAAAAAAATAAATATGAATCACGTAAAAAAATAAAAAAGAATTGTTATAGAATGAACTGTGAATTAACGGAATGAATCGAATACTTCCTTCAAACGATCGTAAAAGAAGCAAGAAGCAAAATAAACTACTGGTGGGTGACACCATGAGCTACCGCACCGGGTGACACCAACCCTTGCGACGCCACTGCCGATCACCGATTACCACTATTAATAAGGAACGTCATTTTAACTTTTTTAAATGGGGAGGAGGAAAGGTTAATTACTTCCCAAGTTGGGAAGAAATTAATCCTTCCCCCACTCCAATGCGTAACAGAAAAAAAGTCAAGTTATCGTTGGGTTGGGAATCCCAACCCAACGATAACTGAATTTTTTCCTGTTAAGTATATAGAATAATACACTTTTAGTCCATAAATGCGATTTCTTGAACTTGAATTAGTAAATAGTACAAGTGTTGCTCTATTGCAACACTTGTACTATTTACCACTAATCATAGCAAATCATTTCAAATAGGCAGGTGCAATGGTAAAAAATTCCCCCCCCCCCCCACGTATGACGTCCCTGACGATAACCACTAAAGACCATCTATAATATACCACAATGACTGATCACCAGAGGTCCACCACAGACAGTGGCATAGCCAGGAATTGACTAAGGGCCCACCCTTAGTTTTCCACTAAAATTTGAAAATTTGGAGTGATGATCTTTTGATTAAGTTACTGAGTAATTTTAGGTTAAATTTAAAAATACGTAATTGTTACGGTTTATAAATATAAAGCATAACATACACTGGCAACAGCATTAAAATATAAATGATTACTCTACATTGCTATTTAACATAGAAGTTTTTATTTTTAACATAGAATATTATAATTAGTAATACTATTCAATTAACAAAACAAAGCCAATCTTTGCACACTGTTTTCGGTGTTTAATTAAAAAATTGATACACTTTTAATTGATTGTGAAAGATGTGGTGGGATTGGAGTGCGCAACAGCTGGCACCGTCTGCCTTTTTGGCATCCGCTGCTGCTGCCACTGAGCTCCTTTCTCAACTTCTCCC
>JAQIXG010003232.1:0-15436 GCA_034700105.1 Oconnorella tubifera
CCAAATCATTCTTCCATTTATTCATACCCTCCTTCCACTCTTCAAACTTAATCTCAGCTTCACAACTTTTGCACACAAACTCAGTTTTTTCAACTGTCTCTCTGTCAAAAACGCCTTTCATTCCCGAACGCTCATATCGTACCCAATCACTACACCTATCGCACTGCACCCAACTGTCAACTTTATCATTATTTCCCTCATTCATGCAACATCCCCCATTCTTACTATTCTTTGACATTTTACAACTATCTTTATTCAATTTAAATAAATAAAATGAGTAATAACTGCAAAGATATCAAAAAATAATAAGTATTATCCCTCGCTACAACTACACTACCAATACAACAGCTGACTAATATGCAATTATACTTAGCTCTAAAAAGAACTACAATATAAAGATATTAAACAGCGAGGTAGCAATAAATGAAGGATATAATTAAAAAGCACGCCAGGATAATAGAAAATTATCTAAATCAAAGACGCTAATAAACGACTGATTAAATGAACGCATCACTCAATTAAATCCCTATTTAACGCAATACATGAACGTAAGTAGCAGTAAATCGCAAAATCTTCAAAGAAATTTGATAATTTAATCTCAATTATTCTAAAATTATACTTCCATCAACTCAAGAACTTCCATCAACTTTTTTACTCATTCTCATTTACTCATTCTAAATTAATCAATAAATTCTGTAGGTTTATGTCTTGCACCACTTTCATATAAGACATAAATTTCAAATTCTTATTGATATTTAATAGGTTTCTTTAGATTGCAATAGAGTTAGAGCCTCGCTAAATTAAAGTAAAAAGTTATTGGAGCAATGACTTATTAGGTTATAATTAGGATTATACAAATTAAAACAATTACCGGTAATCCAGTAAATAAATAGCTTAATAATATGATCCTATGCATCATATGTGTAAAACTTATAAATCTCACAGCTAAAAAAACATTGCAACTTGTGCATTTAGATAAAGAGAAATTTGAATAAAATCATAAACGGCATCATTGCTCAAGCTTAAATTTTATAAAAATCAAAATACTACCAATCAATGAGTTGAAATAATACTGTTCTTACCTCAAAAATAGCTTGCTGTAAAAATCCACTGCTATCCTTCATTGATTTACCCAAAAGAAACACTACACGTATATGAACATTATACAGAGCAGTCTGACCCCAGGTCTGTCTGATGACATTCCGCCTCGCGTGATGTGTCACAGTAGACGGTACAATAACAACAAGAAAAACTTCTGATCCATCACTCAGCTTGCAAACATCAGGCGAGTTAACGATATAGTTAAAAGGATGGGGGTTAACGATCTTCTGCAAAGGAATGCGTTTATCCGCCCTCACGTTACTGTAGTATTCCTCCAATGCAATCCCATTCGTAGGATGATCAAAGCTGTGGTATTTCTCATAGGTATCCAGAAATCCTGGTAGATGACGAGATTCCAGATTATCCGGATGTCTTTGATCTCCGTGAAGAAGATTAATATTATCCGAGTGTTTTTGAAACTGAAATTCACTCACTTTGTTCGATGACGACTCTGGAATTTCTGCTTGTTTCACAAAAGTGGGATCATTATTTTGCGATTCACCAAAATGGTCGTTCGACAACGAGGTATTAAGTTTGAAAATAACCGCCTCGTCATACGCGGCTGTCACGTCATTAGGCTGCGCTAGATTCCGCGCCAATACCCGCGCTAGCCTGCGAGCTTTGTCAATACCACGATGTAACTTAATCGGTTTGTTGACATTATTTTTAGAGTCATCTCGATGAATAATCATGTCATTGTGTTGAGAAGATGTTTCGTTGGTTGCGGAAAAGAAGAGAAATATTGCGATACTGAGAGCGACGCATACAGACCACACGAGGATAAATACACGACGCATTTTCTACTATTTCAACCGCAACATCTATCATTGTGATTTCAATGAAAAATTCATTTTCTTCCCGTGTAACTAAAACAAGGTTAATATATTTTTATAGTGTATGTTTATACCGTATGCGTACTGCCATTCAATAATAAATTTCGTACAGTATTTAAATATAGAACAGCGGTGTTTAGCTGCGATCATAAAATAGACAATTTATATATTTATGGATTTGAGTTAGCGCAGGGTGAGGGTTAACTCTAAACTACTGTGTGATACATTTTTTTCGACTTAAACCATCACACACGTATTTGGATAAAAGTATTTAAAAGGATTTAAAAACATTTTTTAGACCAGTTATGCTATATGCACGTTGAAAATGAACTAGAGAACAGGACATCGCAAAATATGGATAGAGATCTATTCCAGCCGCATGAAATTTTTACTGAAAATTCTCATGCATATTTCTAGTTCTAAGTGACAATTTTTTTCATAGTCATATGACTGTAAAGTGTGTTGCTCTTTTTATTACAATCTACTACTTATTAGAATTTGAGAACTTATTAGACATTTGAGAAGGGTGATACATGGGAATTTGAATTTTTCATACTTAAAGAATACAAAAAGTGTAGAATCTAAGGTTGGAATGATTCCAGGGAGCACACTGCTGCCATTATTGATTAATTGATTTCCTGCAGTATCTATATATAGCACAGATATATTTCGTCTAAAAATATGGTCAAAAATAGACCTTGCAATATATCTATTAAAATTTGATTATGGTTATGGGTTAAGTTTAGGATAAGCCTAAACATAACCCTAATCTATATATTTCAGGATAACTATTAGACCAGCTGTGCTATATGTAGATAAGTTCGCATGCAATTAATTACATACTGGCAATATGCTAACCAGGAATGGTAGCATTTATAATACCTATTCTTTCTATAAAGATTCGTAGAAACTTTAAAGACAAACATCTTCATTAAAAGTGTTTTACTTTATTTCTAAAAGCAACACATTTCTATGAACGTTAAAAATATTGAATATTTAAGGATTGTTAATTTTTCATTCTAGTTAAAGGCTTATTGGACCAAAATTAATAACATGTAGCGGATCTACTGTATACCAAGAATAAAAAATCAACAATATTCTTCAAAACAGCTTCTCAAATTATCTTATGACATCTTTTAACTTATTTACACCACATTGTTCTTGCTAAAAAGTTAATATATCTTTTTAGCGAGAGGAAGTAGAATATGGCAGATTTGCTCAATTAGCCCTTTTTGATTATTAGAAATATAAAAAATATTTCCCTCTCGTATTATAAATCACTAACTGACAGTATATTACTACTTCTAAATCAAGTGCTAACCAACTTATATCAAGTACACTTAAGAATAATTATATTTAAATCTAGACTAGTACAACGGTCTGTAAAATAAAGAGTAATCAACTTGACAATGTGTTAATTTCACTGCATATCCACCGTCAACATAGTAAATCATCATTTCTATTATAATAGTAATAATAACCGATTTTAACTAGAGGCGATGAATAACATAATGTTCATATTATTGTTAATACTCTCTGTAGAATAACAATGCGTCAGTAGGCATTGTACGACAATACAATGCATATCTATTAATAAAAATACTTTACTGTTTGGATAATGAACTATGAAGAAAATCTATATTTTTTGAACTTGAGGGATAATATAGAAGAGAATAGAGTGCTGATAGAATATGAACAAAATTCTGAGTGTCAAATGAGTGTTGCAGCCTTTACTGTGAAATGTCAGTACTTAGGAGGTGGATATCCTGTATTCATCTCATGAACCAGTTAGCGAGGTATTAATTACAGCGTATTATCAAAATTCAGACTAAATGAAAATAGGAAACACATCAGTTTCGTCCACAAGGAGAGGAAAACACTCAAATAATGGATATATACTGGCGGTAATTAAAACAGTTCTGTAGATATTATATCAGTTTTCATTTCAAAGCGTGATACCGCTGAAGGTAGGCCTATATCGCAACAAATATACCAACAAAATGTTTGCATTTGTTGGTATATAAATTCTGTCTACACTAAGAAATGGAACACGGAGAGTGAATCTTTTCAATATGCATTTATTAAATATATATATATATATATATATATATTTAACTTTTGTTTTAAACACGAGTATTTAAAAAATAATGTGATTTCTTCAATGATTAATTTAAATAAAGTAAATTTCTCAATAGTGACTCAAAATTACTGTATTTAAACTACTACTAGTTTTACAACCCGTCTAAGACCGGGATTATATGGAATCTGATCCTTAAATTTCATAATGTTTCACTGAAAATTTTGACAAAAAGTTGAATCCCGCAAGATAAATGATAATGCCAATAAATGACATTAACTAATACTTCAAAGAAAATCAAAATACTTATAATATACACACCAATTGAGTAATACATACTAGATGTACGAATACAACAAATTTTGAAGCAATAATTATTACACTTAAGATATCAAATGATATAATTACGATATTACAGTTATAAGGCTTATTAGCAAAAGCCTATAACGATTCTTTAACTCGGTTAATTCTTCAAACTCAATTAAATCTTTAAACTCTATAAAATTTGTTTATTTTGTATTAAATTCTTTTAACCCTTTACCCTTTAGAGTTAATAGGGTTATTAACTCTCTATTCATTCGCCGCTAACACAGCGTTGAAGCGGAATGACCTTATATTCGTAAACAAAGAAACCCATTCATCACTAACCTCTCTCTAGACTCACAAAGTATCAACATAGTATTCGCTGCAGTAGATTTTTGCTTGTGGAACAATCTAGAAGAAAGATATGATAGAATCTACATTACAAAAGACTTGTTTTCGATAAGATACAGACATCAGTCAATGCTATTATACTGAAACTTGCGTGTTTTTACTGTTTTGCATTCCATTGCTAGCTGCGTACAAGAGACTAAATAGCATGTGTAGGTCTGATTACACTCCTGCCTAGAGTCTGTTTAGATTTGCTACGGATCTAGCGGCTGTCTTGGGCTCTGCTTTGTTGACCATCTGGCAGGCAGAGATTGTGTTTCTGCCTCGCTTTGGTTAGTTTACCCGTAAGTTGAACCCTTGAGATCACAATTTAAATTACTTGACAAGATTCTAGACAATTCTGGTGATATTTTTTCTTGTAGTGATTTAATCATTTTAAGATAATTTCATTTTTTTACTATCACAAAATCTGTTTGTAATCTGTGCTACTTGTTTATTTTCAAGACGTTGTTGCCTTTTAGTTTGGTGTGAACGCTAATATTATATATTCTTGCATTACGATTAATCATTAAGGTTGTAAAATTTAGCTTATAAAATATACAATATACCATAAATTAATTTACAATTTCTTAATTTACACGGCAATCTGTAAAATTGATATAATATAGCCTATTATAGCCACTGGCGTATCGACGTATCAAGAACTATTGTCTACGTGTAATTTTTGTACAATTTTACTTACATATTCAAAATAGGCTTATAAGATCTACAAGTAACGCGAAAATGAGTAGCCCGATATTTTACAATGACTAATTTACTGGAAGGAAAAAAATGCACATTTGAGTGTACCTGACATTCATCCAATGCAAGCAAAACCACCTGGCAAGCACGTAAAACTCTGCTACATGAACTATCAAAAGTGGAAACACTGTCTGCGGCTAAGCAGCTAACCTCTTCTCATGTTTACTCAACGCAGCTGCAGCGCTACACGGCCTAGGTTCTCAGGCCTCTGCAAGATTCGGCCTAATCAATGACAGCTGTAGCACCATAATTATGAATGCAGCTGCAGCATTGTGTGAACTATAACCTGACAGCTAGAGATGATTTATATAGATGGTAATACAAAACACGTGAATTTAATTTGTTTCAATTTGGCTTCACTTTAATACCAGTTCTCTACTATCTCGATGGTAGATTAAAGTAATATTGACTTTTCACATAGATTGTAGATTCTTTAACCGAGCCTACAGTCTACTGACTATGTCATGATTGTCATATTATATTGGAGCGTGAAACTGGCAGTAACAATCTCCGCCACCCCTCCCCTGTAGAATGTGTGTAGATATTTGAGTGTAATTGAATATGGCTTGGCTATAAATTGACGTCATGGGCACTGAAACAGATATTAAATACAAATATAATATATTATAGTCTATATAATGTACAGGGTGCGAAAAAAATAAACCCCTAGCGACTTTGCGAAAACTAAGCCAAAAATAAATATTTTTTCTCTAAATTTTGTCCGTTTGTAGAGGAGGAAATTTGACATATAACTACCAAATTCACTTTGATATCGCAATTCGTTCCAAAGTTATGAACATTCTACGAAAAAAAATCAAATTTCAATTTAACCAAGCTCCATTTTGAGCAGTCTCGTATTTTTGTGATTTTTTGTCAAATAATTTGCAGATTTTTTTTATAAAACGGGTCATTTTATGAGCAGAGTGTCTGTAGATAAAGTTGATAACAAAAATATCCTTTGTTCGAATCTGAGCCTACAATCTCTTTCTTGTTGACAATAAGGCTGTTTTCACGAAATTTTGTGACAAATCCGTACAAATCTGCTGCTCATCAGTTTTCACTTTTAACTATGACGTGGGCTCAAAATATTTTGTGGGAATTGCCTCATGGTCCTGGTAGTCCCAAACGTCAACGTTGAACAAATATTTCAGGAGTATTAACCTCTTTTAATGAGGCAATTGCTAAACTTTGATAGTCTTGAAAATACTGGCATGATTAAATTGAAATTTGAATTTTTTGTAGAACCTTCATAACTTTTGAAAGAATTGAGATATCAATGTGAAATTTGGTAGTTTTATGTCAAATTTCGTCCTCTACAAACGGACAAAATTTAGAGAAAAAATATTTATTTTTGGCTTAGTTATCGCAAAGTCGCTAGGGGTTTATTTATTTTTGCGCACCCTGAATAGTTTAATTTCGTCTTTCTAGAAGTCCAACCTTATTTTTATACAAACTTATGAAGTATTTGACTTCTATAGGCCGTATATCTATAGACCGTATATCTATAGACCGTATATCTATAGACCGTATATCTATAGACCGTATATCTATAGACCGCATATCTATAGACCGAACTGTGAAGTCAAATACTTTTTACTGCTTCAAATTTCAAAATTCCTACAGTTAATTAAGTTTACTTGGCAGTTATTAATTTATGCAATCATTACTGAAAAATTTTCACCAAAGAACTTGATAATAAATTACTTAATTAATTAATTAACGTATGCGCTAATGCTTTAGATCATGTACTTCGTCACGAAGCTTCTAAACAAAGTCTATAATAGTATCAAACACTAATATAGATTTGACAATTATAGTTTTTGCAATTCACCCAGTCAATGTATTCTCTACAATATCCTGTCGTTGACTTCATCATATTTCATATGATTAGTTTTATTCCCCAGGGTTTGTCGAAACGCGAGTCTTATTGAGACAATAATTCCACTGGGACTAGTTTTTCGAACCTATCCCAAAAATCAATTCCAGTAGAAAGGATATCATATCCACGTTCAATACACTATAATCAACAATCAGCTTTGAGAATTGTAGAACTGAACATCACCAGGACAGTTTTATATTGTATTGTATATATGCTGGATTGTACCTCTAACGTTGTCCGAAACCGAAAATTCCGAGGTGCGGAAATAATTTTATTTTTATATCATAACACGCAGAATTTGTATATCATGTTAGGCCTATACAAAAAAGCTTTCGGGCCGCATTTCATACTCCGCGGGCCTCAGTAAATGGCCCGAGGACCGCCGTAAGTTTCGCCGCGGACCGTCATAAATAACACGGCGGGCCGCTTCTATTGTTATTTGCTTAAAAATGGGCCGAAATAAATGTGTATGTATTACTCCTGTAAATGTGCATATTCAGGAGTATAATGCAATACTCCTGAAATGCTTCTTGCATAATGCTAGACGAGTACCGAACGACCTGCACTAGATTCTGAAGTGTTTTCTATAATGCGCTTGTTATTTACTTGTGTATCAAGTGTGTTTTGGTGGAGAGAATCCGTTGTCTGCACGCAATACGTCACAGTCTAATAACAATACTCAAAACTTAACCAAAATAGAATTTTGATTCTGCATATATATTCATAGAGCGTTGTATAGTTACATTGTATTACAAAGGCCTCTCCCTGGAGGCTGCAGTGTTTAGTTGAAAACCAAATTAGAAGATTTATAACGGGGCTTTATATAGTATGTTGAACGCTAAAAATTATATTTATAGTTTGAGTTGTAAAAATAGAACTCAGGTTCTATGAGATATACTGATTACAAAGGAAAATAAAGAAAGACAGAGACGAAAGGACAAAGTAAAGAATTTATAGAAATGATAAAATAAAGGCTGTTTGTAGTATTGTCTACTATTGTGTACATATCATATGTATTCTATTGTTGTACGTGTTTTAATTATGTGGATATATTAAAATCAAAAAAAAGGGCGAAAAAATCATTTTCGTATTATTTTACAGGCGTGTCGTTATTATAATAGTAAACCAAGCGACTTTGAACAGTGAGTATTATAATGCTCTATAGTTATAATATTGAACGAAACACATTTCACAATTTAGTCATCGTTAATCATATGTCGGCAGTGTATATCAGAAGTGAAATATAGAGAAAAACGGTCTGCAAAATTTTAAAATTGAAAATATGCTAGGCGTCCCTATAAGCATAATATTACATCAATAATTATAAATACTTTAATAATAATTTATAACATAAATAATTTAAATGCATTTGAAGCTAAATTAACAGCATGGGAAATGCAGCACCATTTATAAAACAGCGAATAGAAGTAAAACGCGCTTTAAAATATAGTTTTCATTCGTTCGCTAGTCGTTATATATATATCACAATCATAATAATTAATGGGAATTGTTTAAATTTGTTGCTGTTTTAATATGAAATTTACTTCAATCTAATTAGCAGAGTTTTCAATAAACCAATTGAAAATTGATTGAAAATTGAATTTGAAAAGCAGGCAAAACTAAGTTTCAATATGTAAGCAAAAATAGCATTGTACTATAGTACAATGCTATTTTTGTCGTTGTTGTAGATCTTAATTGTAGGTTTGTTTAGGCCTACATTCATAAGAACTTTTCTAGTCGTTATTTTATACCAATAAAACTAATCATTATTAAAAGCAACACATAATCTAAAATAAAACATCCAGGAAATGCTGCTTCAAATATAGATGCAATATATTTTTAAGAAAATTACATAGGCCTACTCCTCATAAAAGCTTTTACATTTTTGATGAACATAAAGCTAACGAAACTTGTTTCTGTGTGTACAGCTCTCTGAAAGAATAGGCACCTTACTCTCCTCTCTTTCCTATCTCCTCTTCACATTTGTATCAAAGTTCATTATCAGTTGACCCCCCCCCCCCGTTGTCCTCCTCCTTCTTGCGCAAGATTACTTAATTAGGATAACCCCACCACCCCCTCCGAAACTCAGTGCTAAATGAATGGCCTCTTAAGGGTCTATTGGATAAGCCTATTGATTTCGAGGCACTGATACAAATTACAAATCTTTAGGTTTACAGTTTACGCACTTGTCAGCCTTGATAACTGAAGAACAGGTTTGCTTGGTTGGTGGGGGAGGTTGCATCATTCAAAGGAAAGTTCAATTTTGATTCGTATCCCCTTACTCCTCCTAAATGTATATTTAAACTTTCATCCCACCTTATATATAGATCTTTATTCGCCACACACGGGCAGTTAACAAACAAATAATTATATAATATAAACAAACAATGGTGCAGACAATTAGTGTGCAAATTAAAAAAGAAAAAAATCAAACAATAAATAAACAAGTTCATATATATTCAAATACAATTAAATAGATATGTGAAATAGAAGTAATTATATAACTATTTCATTATATAACTATTTATTTTTGAGAAACTAAGCAAATCGGAAGAGAAAGTTTCATGAAAATGTGTTTCGGATGAAGCTTTTTATTGCACTCTATTTTCCTTCTCGAATTAGCGTCTTGTCAACCTTGTTTGAAATCGTTCCTCCTTGTTTTCATGTCAGCATACATTGGCTGTAATTTATCATTTACTTCTAGATCTAAACTACTCCGCGTCAAAGCCTCGGTATACCGCAAACGTCACTTACTTGCGCTACGTACATCGACGTTTAAATATACGACGTGTCGGGTCCACTGCAGGACTCATGCATTATTGAACATTAAAAATTGACACGACTTTTCACAGAGTGACAGTAATATGGCATCTAATCAGTGAAGAGCTCCGTTTTTGTACTGTCAGGATGACTTTTAACTTTTGAGTAGTTTTTGGAGACGATACATTGGCAAGCATTCAATCAATCTGTAGAATGAAAAGTAGTGCTTACGTGTTTTTCGAGTATACTAGGCGAGTGAAATAATTATAAAATAAGTAATTCATTTGGTGAATTACAGAATATATAATAAAACTGTTTTTAATTTTTATTATATATTGTTTAATTCACCAAACAAATTGCAGTAGAAAATCAGATAACAAGTTAAAAATAAATACTGAAACAAATCATTATTATGTAACGAGAATATACAATATCAGTGATAATTTAGAAAAGAAAGTATCATTAAGTATAAACTTCATTTTTATTTTTTCTCTCATTTACCAATTAAAACATAAATAAAAGAACCTCTACATGTCATTTTATAAATGGTATAAAATTATTACATATCTCGGCCTATAATTCCAGTCTCTGCGTAGAATTCCAAAGCGCATAATTTGCAGCACGCGTCGCATCGAAGCAACAACTGGTGAAGCTTTAACGTCATCTCTTTGTCGTTTATTGAGAACGCATGACGAAGCATTGTACGAGAGATGCCCATTACTTGACCATAGCACGTGTGCAATGTAGCACGCCATGTAAAGCTAACGACGTAAATCTAGTTTCGCCAAATCTCGCCAGACTCGCCCCGTGGACGGCCAGACTGAGATTAGGTAGTAATTCTACACCGCCTTCTCGAATCCAGGCGATTTGTAGTAAAACTAATAGACTCTTGTTTAATTTAAAATTAGGATTAATAACTTTGCGGGTATACTGCTTTGATGGTATACAGCCTTAATCTTACTTAATCTTACTTAATCTTACTTAATCTTACTTAATCTTACTTAATCTTACTTAATCTTACTTAATCTGACACGCTTAATTGACAGCTACGTCTTCAATATCGTTTATATAATGCTCTTATTCAGACGTTAAATGTAATGTGACGTCTAATGCATTCTAAACCTATTTTTTTACAATTTTGAATGAATAGGATTGATATTTTGGCGTGGTAAAGAGAATTCGTTACATCGCCTGGATTTGGGAGATGGGTGTTTATGTAACAGCCTCGTGCTGACTGTAAACTAGGACCTCGCTGAGGTCTGGGGGCCGTCATAGCAGTCTCGGGGTTGAATGACGATCAACGCTTGTTTCACGTCATCGTTTATGCGCTTTACGTGAGATCTACGTTGTCGTAATTTGATGCTATCCGAGACGAGAAGATTTATTAGCTGATGTAATAATGAGAGGCTGAACTAAATGATAAAAATATAAGCGAAACGCTGGTGACTGTATAGGAGTGCTATTTATTTGCGCGATAATTACGTATTATTAAGTGCAAAAATGAATAAAACCGGTCTATTATAATTCTTGAGATGGAGTTACATTAAAATTCGATATTTTAAACATTATATAAAAATGTATAAATATCGAAACTAAACTACACTTTATTTAAGGAACATTGGGATAATGCATTAATTAAAAGTTGAGGATTTTAGTAAATATAATCGAGTAATGATATATTAGTCAATGATATTATACTGCGCATAAAAATTATTCATAATGGATTATAATGCGTTTTTATTAAGTTATTAGAAGTTTATTAATGACGAAGTTTAGAACTGAAAGTTTCGAGTCTTTTAGTCCACAACTTTTCAGGTATACAAATCGCAACAATAGGATTTCGTGACTATTAATATTTCTCGTTATAGGATAGATCTATTTGTCTATATTTATGATCAGAAATAACACTTACTCATAATAATGTTATTACTTCGATATTGAGTCGCTTTACTATAATTTAACATTTGTTATACATTCCATTGTTTAACTAAGTTTATTCTTCTGAAAAAATAAATGAAGCATTCACTGATTGACGTTTATTGATATTAAGTTAAAAACTTTAGCGTTTTCTGCGACAGCTGAAAACTTGAATAAAAGATGAATTTATAATATTATCATAGAATAGTCTTCAATGAGATTTAATAGAATTTAAAGACAAATCATCTTGAACGGATTACAGCTGTGGATAATTGAACAAATACAAAATCGAACTAGTAGCTTAAATCTGAATCATTTTAAGATTTTAGTCAAAATAGGTAAGTAAAAGCATTAAATTATTTTTACAATTAATCACTCTTTTAGAATATATAGTCCGGTATCCAGGCGCGGCGCTATGAATTTAAAACTAGGGGGGGGGGTCAGAAATCCGTTTGACGCCCCCTCCTTATTGGGGTCAAACTGAATATTGAACATTGAAACATTGACTAATTTCGAAAGTGACGACCTTTTTATGATTATACTACACATTCAAAGTTAATTTCGAAAGTGATGATCTTGTTTTTTTTTTGTCTAACTTTCAACATAAATTTCATTCAACCCTACAGACATTATGTGTCTCTCCACTGCTCGGTGTTTTTGTCCAGTGGGGGGGATATCACAAAAATTGGGGAGGGGCATGTCAGCTCACATGGTGGCGCCGCGCCGGCAAGCATCTCGCTGCTTTACAATTGCTTTGACAATTTTTGATGGTTTTCTTTGCAGTGGAGTTTTAAATATTATATGCTCTGAAAAATTATATAAATAAATACTAACTAACTTTTTCAATATTTCAGAATTTCATACTATTATTTGATTTGCTTGATATAGTAGATTAAGCTTAACCTATGATTTTAGAACTAAGATACATTAATACACAGCGCATTATATATACTAGTTTTAATTTAACGTATGAGTTTGGATCTTATAACTATTATCTAAAAATCTTGTAAGTTCGAGTTTTGAGACTCTTTTGGGAGATGGTTACGCCTGGATTCTAATTATATTTGCTAAAGTTACTGCAAAGAGTCAACATGGAAAACATCATTACAACATTATGTCTTCTCTAGTTGCATTGAAGTCTCTAATGACTAAATATAATTTCACGATCACATGAATTTGTTACATGTGAACTCGTTTCTTTCTTGATTAGAATTAAGCTAAGAGTCGTAGTAAGAAAGCAAGGGGTACAAAACTATGACTGAAAAGTTAAAGAAATAATTTAGTTATTAGTTTTTTTATAGACTAAATCCTACTGCACATTTTAAAGATCCATAATTGAAGTATACTGCAATTTCAATTGTACGATATTAATGTATTTTTTACAGAATGTTACAGTGTTGAAATTATACTGGATAAGGTTTTCCCTGGACTTACTTTAATTTTAAATGCTATTTTTATTTTTTAAGTTAAAAATAAATCATATGACGGGTTGTCATTCGATTGATAGTATTGCGCATATGCAAAAGGCTAAGATACGTATTAATGAAAATTAAAAGTTAGATCTAGTTGTCCCCATTGATTGGTAACCATTGATCCGTTCTATTGAAGAAATAGGCAAAATAATTAATCACAATAATTTTTGCAAGGTTTTGATCGCTTAGTAAATGATCAAATTAAAACTACATTTGATGAATATAGATAAATGACTAGTGAGTAAGAGTAAGATAACAGTCTAACTTTCCATCCCTTCATACAATCTCGGACCTGTTTTCAATATAGTCTGATACAGCAAAAGATCTTTCTTTCTCGATTTCATCTTGATGTGCTAGTATATAGATCGATGGGCACGCAGCCTTGTTTAGAATATATACCGAGCAACAGGAATGCAGCGTGTAATGCAGCTCATGACAACAAGAAAGCTCTTGTTTAAAGACTGCGTGAGAATGTAACATTCGTTGAAACATTCATTGCATGTAGATATAGGCGCAATATGCTTTTAGTATTTGTTAGTCACTGTATCGATTGACAAGAATTCTTTACAGTGATGAGCTCTTTAAAGCGATTCATCCGCAAAATATTGAAATGTGTTAATTATTATTATTTTAGATTTTTAAATTCGTATTTTGAGTGTTTGATGATTTAGTATTTTCTGTTATTATTGCACATATTAATGGTTTATCAGATCATATTCATTACTATAGTAGTATTAAAATTAATATGTTTCTGTTAATGCATGAACTTTATATTTACGTGCTCCACATTATAATTCTAGTTACCAAAGAATGAAGTGTTGCATTATTTTTTAGTAATATTCTTCATTAATTAATTAATTTTAATATTGACTCTGAGGAGATGTTAAAGTACAGAAATATAAAATGATATTACTATATAAATAACTCTTGTAATATAGCGAAACATTGTGCTCGACAACTTGCTTAGTCTCTCTCAATTTGCAGATGTGACATTAAAGCGATTCCGAGTTGAAATTCATCTAAAAATAAGTTTAGTATGATATAGCCGCTAGCGTATGTGCATCTTTGCAAGTGTTATATAGAAACATGTAACCCGCTGAATTAATGCATAGAGCAACTGATGCAGGACCCCTCTCTGCGGTGTAAATTCATTAGCCATATGGCGACAATAGCTTCAACTCGATTGAGATTTCTCTTGTCTTATTGTCCATGTATTTGACTGCAAACAGTGTATTGTAGTGACCATTCAATACTGTACTGAACTATTTACAAAAGTTGGACAAAAGAATGACTATGGTAATTTAAGAATAAATTGTGATTAAAAAATCTATTTTTAATATTATATTTCTTATATATAATGTAGCGTTGTTAAGCCTTTGCTGTAATATAGGTTATGACTTATATTCTGATAAAACTCGTGCGTTATTCAAATTTTATTTAGGATTAAATTACACTGAGCGTTGAATTTAGTGTTTTAATCTTGTGCGATGTGCACGTTTAGCTTTTAATTAGGAATAAACCTATTTTATATTTTATATATTTTTATTTTATATTCGATTCTGATCCTGCATAATGTAACCAGATTTGAAGATTCTGTAAGATATTAAATTATATGACGATTACTTAATTAAGGAGATTGGATTGTAATAAAGGAGGGCTTAGACTGGGGAACAAACCGGATGTAGCAGAAGAATTACTTGTTTAATTTAAGCTAAGACCATGATTGAGTAAGGCAATAATAATAATCTTATGGGTCTTGGCTTTACTAAAAGTAAATGACAATGAAATGAAATGACTTAACCAGGGCCGGATTTACCATGAAGCACTTTCAGCACGTGCTGAGGGCCCCCCGAGATTTAAAAAAAAAATTTTTCGAATGATAAATGTTTGCTGTACAGTTGAATTAAATTAATTGTTAAGAGTGAGCCCAAAAAATGTAGCGATA
>JAQIXG010003233.1:0-15436 GCA_034700105.1 Oconnorella tubifera
TTCGTCATTCTGCTTTTAATTCTTTTTAGTTTTAGTCTTATTTTAGTCTCACAATTCTTTTTAGTCTTAGTTTTAGTCGACGAGGCCAATTCTTTCTAGTCTTAGTTTAGTCAACGAAAATAACACTGCTAATTGATCTCATCACAAGTTGATCGAATGAGTGATGATTTGGTTTCTGATATATTTTCATTGAGAAGTCTCAATGTTTCTTGTGTTTTGATGTGTTCAATTAGTCGATGTATGAATATATTGTGTACTCACGTTGAAGCAATATATACGACGATTCAATAGTTTCATGAATTGATTCTTACTGATTAATGAAGACTTTAAAGTGTTTATTATCACAATGTGATAGCATAGGAAATGCTGCTCATTATGATTTTTAAATTATTTAGGTCATAATTAGTGTATAAAATACATGTATATTAACAGTAAGATTTGGTTCTGCTGTTGAAGCTTGGCCGGTAAACATATTAAACAGACATTACGAATTAACAGATTAAATTTTAATATATTTATTGTGATATAGTATTTACAGCATGAAATTTGACAGAATTATTGTTGGTATTATTTCTCAGATTTATTTAGTATTTTCTTTTATGAAAATTACTGTAATAAGTGTAACAAGTCTAGTTACTGTGTAATAACTTTAGTTACTGTGTAATATATTTTACAGTGATAATTTATCAATCGACTTACTTGCTGTAAGCTCTATTTCAATAAAGCATTGAATAACATTCTACTATAATATTTACAGTTCAAACCGATATAGTATAAAATTGGTAAATCAGGGTTCGTCAGAAATGGCTCGGCGGGCCATTTATAGAGCAGGAGTGGGCATCTTGATCATCCCTGCTCTATACTGTAGGACACTAGTAGCTTTCTTGCATAAAATTTTCATTATATGCCACCACTGAGAGCTAGTCATTGTATATTCTTTAAGATGTGTGTTTTTTTGGAGAATATTTACTGCATATAAAAGAGTATATTATGTAAAATACAGAACATTCTGACATATATATATACACTGTATGTATACATGTATAATTGAAATAAATGAATATTCTTTGAACAAACTATTGCTATTCCTGTTAACAATTTTTTGAATATTAAAACAACAGCTGTTGATTATTCTTTTGATGGGGTTCTTTTAAGATAATATACATAGTGTCTTCAAGCACACGAGTTTACAAGATTTGTAAACTTGTGCGACATCACATTTGCTGCAAAACTCTTTGGAACCAACTAAGGAAAATGCATACCTTTAACTGAAAGTTTAATAATTTAAACACATTGACATAAAATGTAATGGGCATTGATAATCTTGATTAACTCATTAACATTTATGTTGAATGTAATGTAAAGACAAAACATTTATCAATGTTTCTTTCAATTTAAACCTCCATTATGATTAACTATAGTAACATTGTTATCGAGTCAAAAAACGAACAAGTCATGCTCATTAAATTCAATAGTATAATTAATTCGAAACTTAATTCCAAACAATTTCAATAGCTATAAATATATTAATATGAAATAATCTTACATTTTAATTCTACAGCGCTTTCTAAGCTTGTAAAATAATGTCTGCAATGATGACTATTAGAATTCTGCTTATACTAACTGAGGTAAAAAATCTGCTAGCCACTTAATCACCTTGTTTCTTCAATTAATATTCAATTAAGAATATAAAACAATTACTTTATGTTATGTTACTTGTTACTGTAATAATTGAAGCCACTTACACTGTTTGTATTTCTTTCTCGATATGGAAGATAATTTATAATAAAACATTTACTTGCCCGAAATTCTCTCTCATGAAATCTATAATCGCCGTATAAAATTTAACATGGTTACATTTTCGTAAAAAAATATTCCCTTTACTTACATCATCAGTTTAATCATTATATTAACCAGTGCTATAATTCATAAGCAGGTGAATTTATAACATCTAAAAACCGATTTCAAAGGCTTTGGGAACACTTAACACTTTAGAAATCATTTTCCCAAACCTCTGTAATCTCTTTCCTGATGATACAAATTACAATGAATTACAGTGCCGTTAATGCCATGATGAATTATTATTATTATTATTACTTAATATACATTTCGTATTCTCTTCCTATTCTATATAGTTTCAAAAGCACAACACAGTCTTTTAAAGTCACAAAGTGTATCGTCCTTGTTGTTCTAAAAGTTTCAAACATTAACAAGACCAAAACATCTCTCTTCATACTTCTTATAATTAAGCATCCACTGTCTGCCAGCCTTATCAATCAACAGGTTCCATCACTCTCCCACCTTCCCTGATCAAGCAGGAAATCATCCTCTCCCTACCTTCTATACTTTCCCTGATCAAGCAGGGAAATGTTCCCATCTCTAATACCTTCCGGATCTTTCCCTGCTGCGAGATCTATGTCTCTCGTGCGACTTCTTGGATGAACGATCGTCACGTCCGTGTCGAGTGGGGGGTGAGCGAGAACGTGACCTGAAAGAAGCAACGACATCGAAATGCTTAAAGACAAAATTTGAACTTTTCAATGTTTCTTAAAAACTACGACAGAGAGATGTTTAAAGACAAAATTGTGCAATAGTGAAGATTTTATTATGATCAGGATAATCTGGAGATTCAAATGAATATAATTTAAAGTAAAAATACAGTTAGGGTAGACCCAATGTCATTATACCAATGTCTGCAGCAAGTTGCTGCGGAACCGTTTTGCAAAGAGAGCCGTTTTATATAACTACATGTTCTTCAGTCGAAATTGAACAGTGTTATAACTCCAAGATAAATGACTCCAATTAATAAATGCCAAAATACAAACCTATCTACGCTATAAGAAAATTAAATTTAAAAATTCAACCAACCTTTTTCTACTTTTACGTCCGTACAAAGCGCTTCTCAGTTCACGAGAAATCGGTTTAAGATGCATGAAGTTACAGAAACCACCACGCGTGCATTCTCTGTTGATAGTTAAACAAAGTATAAAAATCAAAAAACTGTTCATAAACGCAAAAAATACGCTAGAAAATAAGATAACAAATGTTAACAAAATCTATAAAGGAAGATAAGATGATGGTTAAATTAATATTAAGAAGGCAATTAAATGAAAAATTGAATATCTGTTAAATTTACAATATGTTGACATGCTAAGCTAACATAATGCTAAACAAAAGATGAAATGCTAAATGTACTTAAGTAATTTGTAAGTACATTAGGATTAAATAAATGCTAGTTTATACTTTTAAGCTACAATATTGCTAATCGGCTATAGTTTCAGTTTCACCTTTGAAGCGTTCATGTTGCTACTTACCCCAGTTCGTACTGTCTACAACAAGCCTCTCTGAAGTCAGTCACTGGAGACAGTTCAGCGTGGACTGGACGTCCGTTGAACCAACGATTATTTAGTTCATTCACCGCTTTCTCTGCATCCTCCTCCGAATAAAACTACGAACAATAAAGAATAAAGTTCTATCTTCATTCTAATTAATTAATAACTATAAAACTGCAACAAAAATAAAGGAATTGTAATTATAATTATGTTTTTGTATTAGAAATATTTTTAAAAAATCCTTAAATATTCAACATTAAAATAAATAAAAATCGCTGCAACGGCGTAAAAACCCATTGATCAGGTGTTTAATCTGACTGAGCATTGGATGTGTGTAACTGATGTTGCAGCATAGTAAGTTAACAGAAACACTAATGTCTTTATATTGTAAAGCTTTCATTTTTTCTATATAATCCTATTGAGTTCTATCAATTAAAGTGAATCAAGAAAAATATCTAATTAATATATAATTATAATATAGAAATAAACTAATGTATAATTCTAAGCGAGCTAACCTTGATGTAGACATTGCCAACAAGATGATCTCCCAGATTATCGCAAACGTTCATTTCTTCTATCTTTCCATACTGAAAGAAAAACATTCAGAAATAGTACCTACAAATATCATTTGAAAATAATTCACGAATTATTTCAGATATTAAACTGAATTTGAATTGTAATATAATTCTAAAATAAATATATATACGCTGCGGCATTAAATATATACTATTTAACCTGCAAAAGAAAAGGTACGAATGCGTATTTTTCTACCTTATCTTCAAGTTCCACAAATATTTCTTCAAAGAATTCATCGTAGTGTTCTTGCACTTCTTCATCCGTCACCACTGCGATGTTAAAAAACAAATGCAATTATAATAATGCAATTATAATAATATAATTATAAAAGTAAATTATAATAAATTAAAGTAATTAATAAAATTAAGTAACTAACAATTTAGATAAAGGAAACAAAATGAAATCTACATAACTCAGTAGCATAACTAATAATTAACAACATTTACACTATAATTATTTCAAGGGCGCAAAACTGAACTGAATATTTACGTACGCATATTAGGGTTAGCGGTTTGAGTAGCGTTTTGAGGGTTAAGATAAAGGTTCTGTAGAAGTATGGTCTGACTGAACGTCGGCTTGTTGTGAAGACGAGAGCATCTCTCTCCATGACGGCAAGCACCGATCTTGAAGAAGAAAGAGCAATTAACCCTAAAAGTAACAACAAGAAATATGCGTCAATACGTCACATCAGCACAAGACAGCTATTTAGTGATATAGTTAGTTACACACTTATTTAATCCTAGGTGTTACGAGTCAATTCATTACTTTTTGTGAATTTCGTTGTACGCTGATGGGACATTGTTGACAGTTCACGATGTCATTGTAAAGCGCGTGATAAACACCTCGTACGGTCTAATGCACATCAGCATTAAAAGCCATTTTACATAAAAGCATACTTTTAAACAACGAAACACCCGATTAACAGGATAGTGATAATTTCTTTGTAAGATTTAAAACATTTTTAAGATTTTAACAGTCTAACTTAATCTTTGGCTAAAGATCGGAAACATTTTTTTATTTTTTCAAAGTCAGAGCACTACCCGCTTCGTTATCACGATCACTACGCATTGCAACACCCAAAATTGTACTAAAATTAACAATATCAATTGCGGAAGAGATACCCTACTATTAAGAACTACGCTATAATTCACGGCCGAGCCACACTTCATGCAGTACCATTCTCCAAACGTTTCTACATCGTCGTAATTTACTTAATAAATTAAATAATTATCTAAATTAATGACAGTCTTACTTGTCCTTTTCCGTTCCGAAAATAGACGCGAGGTATTCCGCCATAATTAGGCGACTGGGGAAAGAAAGGAAAATAAAAAATAAATTAAATTATTTTTATTATTAAAATAAAATAAATTTAAAATGGCGACAAAGTAGCATTGTCGATAAGGCTCATTTCGTCTACCGATATAATATTTCTATTTTTTGTTCAAGTTGTTTTAATACTATTTTATACTATTTACCAGTTCATAATCTATTAAAATGCATTACGCAGTATAGCTTCACGACAACCTGTCTACAGTTTTTTGGTCTACAACACTACGTTTACAGATATTTAGTCTACTGCAATATATAGCATTAGGGTTAAGTTTAGGGTTAGGTAGCTTTAGAGTTAGGGTTCATGGTAAAGATATGATTAGGGTTATGGTTGTGGCTAAGAATAGGATTATTCGAAGGATTAGGCTACAGTTATGGTAGACCAAATGTCGGTCGAGAAGAATCGAATATGTTAGTTTTATTTTCAAGCCTCGGGGCTCGACCGGGTCGACCCGCGATTTTTCGAACCAGGAAGAAAACCAAACACTGCTACATGCATGAAGCTATTCACACTTTCGACAGATTCCTTACAGAGCGCCCGACAGAGCGCCATAGAGAGAGCGCCCAACAGAACGCCAGACAGAGCGCCAGACAGAGCGCCTGTCCGAGCGCTGGATGTATACTGTGTGCAATGAAATGATACAATTTTAACCGATTAAGTAGAATCATAAAAGTAACTGAAATGATTGAATCGCGTAGCAATTATAAAAGAATCTGATTTCGAGTGGTTATTTGTATAAACAGAATGCAAAACTATGAAAGGCACATTTACAGCATATACAAATTTGTCTAAACTGCTTAAAGTCTAAACTACTTATAAAATAAAGTTATAATCTTAACTTAAACTACTTATAAAATAAACTACTTACAAAATAAACTTGTAAAGTGCTTATAAGCTGCTTATAAAACTACTTTATTTTATAAAGCCTACTTAACAGGCCTAAATAGATAGATTTCTTACGCTTTTATAAGTCTACTAAATATTTTTCGGTTAAAATTCATATTTTGTTAAAATCGTATTAGATTTGTCTTTCTTTTATATTGAAATAAGACTTTCAATATAATTTTCATTTTGGGAGTAGCAGTGGAGAATCGAGACCATCCAGTAGGGGATTTTTTTCAGAGCTGACCCTTTTTTGGCTGTCGAGACTAGGTTTACGTTTTTGAGCCAGAATTTGTAATATTGCAAAATTTATAAACAGTTTATGAACAGTCCAGATAAGATACATAGTTTGATATCTGTATCAAAGAAGTCAAAAGCTTTGCATTTATTTGTTACAAACAAGTTTGCTAAAAATGTGGGGGGGGGGGGGGCGATCGCTCCATCGAGCTTTAAATTAATGCATATAAAAATTGTATTGACTATGTAGGGATGGGTGGGGGACGATCGCTGCATCAGGCTTTAAATTAACATGTAAAAAAATAAAACGACCATGTGGGGGGCCCCCATCGCCCCCCTCCCCCCTATGGATGCTCCACTGGGAAGTGGAGCATCCTCCACTGGGAAGTGGACTGATTCTATAAAATAAACCTAATAGTATTTGTTTTAAAATAGCCTAAATATGTCAAATTGAGAGACGAACTAGATCTAGAATTATCAGTTTTTATTTGCCTTTGATAACTATAAGCTTATATTGTATATAATAATATCTCAGAGTTAGCTGATATTCCGAGACTCAGTCAATCAGAGATAACTCATGGCCAGTGTCAAGATTCAATTTATGTGATCGAATGAAGAACAAAATTCAATGTCCAGTGTCAAACTTACGAAAAGACGGTGTATTTTTAAATATCCTTTTAAATTTAAACTTTTTTTATCAAATCGAGACAAACAGGAGCCTAATGATCTAGAAAACTTTGCACTTTTGAATTCAGATGAGCAAAAAACATAAACTACAGTGTATCTTCGTAGCTTGTTTACTTAATTTACTTTAAAAAATCAGAGGTTCAATTCTTTTACAATCGCATTAAACAGCATTGATTTAAATGAAGCAATGAAATCTTTTTTAGTCAGTTCATGGGTTTTACTAATTGCAAACTTTTTGGCGTAGAAATGATTTTTGAATTGATATTTATTTTGTTAATTGCCCAAGTCACTGTGATAGAATGTTCGAAGATTCTCCTGACCGGAGTTCAGGTTACGAGTCATGTTCGAGAACAACTTACAATAGCGGAGGAGTTAGCATTACGAGGGCATCAAGTTTACATCGGGTTAGGATCGAGGTGAGTAGGCCTACGTTTTGTAAACCTATTTTGTTAGTCAATTATAGTTTCTGTTAACAAATTTCAAAAAAGATATGTTTAAATGTGAAAACTTGCATCTTTCCAGTTTCTACTGTATACAGTATTTTATATATTATAAGCATTCCAATATAAACGATAGGCCTGTATACAGAAACAAATTATGTTTCTTAAAATAAGTATATTTATCAATTACTTCAAAAATGAATGAAGCTATGATTTATATTAGTTATTCTTGAAATGTAAATGGAGAATTTCATTGCGAATTTTTTGCTGTTAACGAAATGATTCTTTTTATTACATACTGTAGATATCCTGGAATAGCCGATATAGAGAAAATTGGTGTGAAAGTTCTGACATATTATATACCAGATGATGTTCCGTATTACTGCTCCATTGATATCGAACGTCATACGTACACCGTAATATTTAACACGTCACATGCGGACCGTGTTCAGAGACAAGTCGATGTAACATCAGCTTTTGTAAATAGAGACTGCACATTTATGATGAATGATAAAAAATTTATTGAATCAGTCAAAAGTTTAAACTTTGACATTGCAATTGTCGAGGCTTTTATTATGAGCGACTGTACACTGATACTGCCTAAACATCTTGGAATACGATTCATTGCCATGTCACCTCATATCGTTTACTGGGACATACATGTTCCTTCTTTACCTTCATTTGCTACTTTCAGCAGTCCTTGGCCCATTGAAAACTTAAGCTATTTCACAAATAGACTTCAAAACTTAATACTATTTACAATGATGCATTTATCCCTCCTTTTGACACCGGATACGAAATTACTGGCAGAATACGCTGAAGGATTATCATCTTGGAAAGAGCTTTTGAGGCAGTCGGATTTGTTTCTTATTGAGAACAATCACCTACTTGAGGATATCGTCCCAAGTATGCCAAATGTTATCAAACTACCTGGCATGACAGCGAAACCTGGCAAGCCTCTTCCAAACGATATTCAGAAGATATTTGATGAAGCGAAACATGAAGTAATTCTTATGACATTCGGTTCACTAACTGGCTCCTTTCCGGAGCATGTTACATTGAAGTTCTTTGAGGCATTTTCCAAAATAAATCAAACTGTAATTCTGAAACTTAGCAGTTCGACAATTGATTTGAAAGTTCCGGAAAATGTTAGGTTGTTTAATTGGGTACCGCAGAATGATATCCTCAGTCACAACAAGACAAAACTTTTTATCACGCATTGCGGTAACAATGGCCAGTATGAATCGGTCTATCACGGAGTTCCTATGATCGGATTTCCGCTGTTTGCCGAGCAACCGCATAACTGCCACAGAATGATCAAGAAACAATTTGGTATCTGTATGGACATTTATGACTTTACTTCAGATCAGTTAGTTTATAACATAAATGAATTGTTACGGAATACAAAATACTCAAATACTGTGAAAAAGGCGGCTGAAATAGCACGTTCCGAACCAATGAATGGGAGAGAGATGGCAGCTTTCTGGATTGAGCATGTTATAAAACACGGAGGTGGTCATCTTCGTTCTATGGCAATGGACTTACCATTTTATCAGTTTCTTATGTTGGATATGCTTGCACTGATTGCTGTTACTCTGATACTACTACTAGTTTTATTATATGTTCTTTTAATGCTGATTTGGAAGAAACTTTGTAAGAAATCAATATCCAAGACTAAGATTAATAAGAAGCGGAAATAACTTTTAATTAATTGATGCTCTTTTTAAAAAGCCTAAATGGTATAAAAATGACTTTTAGTCCATATCATAGGCCTAAATGGAGTAGGCCTATATCTATTTCTAGCCTGTATAAGACTTTAAAGCTTTACGAGATATCAATATTGATACGTTAGTGAAGTTGTATATAATATTGCGCTATTGCTGTAAATATGAAACCTGCATAACTGAAATTGTACAGCAATACTAATAATTATTACTAATTATTTGATTTAGATATTCCAAGTACTGTGATTTAACAGCATAATAGATAAAATTAATGAATTTTCACCTTTGATAATACAGTATATGACTTTTGTACTATTTAGATTTAATATTATATTGAGATACTCAGGATCTATAGCTTCTCATTCGAGAAAGTAAAAAAGTCGAATCACTGGAGACAAACTCAAACTGTGACCAATTTGTCAACAGTTATAATGACGCCAAGTCTTATGACCGGTACGATTTGATATTATAACCCTCAATCATGACAGATTCATTTGACGACCGTCATTAATAATGGATCACCGTCAATCTAACTATTACTATTGACAAATTGATCAAGAGACCATTGTTGTCAGCATTTACTGCTGGAGGTTGTCAAGCAAGGTCGGATATAAATGAGCAACGATGGCTGCTTTGTCTCATTCGGTTGCAATAGAAATTATGATAAAATCATAAAATGTGTACTTGAGAAAAGCGATTATAAACCGTCGATGCATCCGCTGCACTTGAATCAGAGCCGAGCAGTAAATGTATAGGTTTATATTATTTATGAAATTTAATCGCAAATTGAAGATAATGTTTAAAATCAGAAAGTAGGGATAAAATGAATACAATATAAATTTATATATGCATGGAGTACAATCACTGAAAACTTAATCGTAGTTAAAAATTAACTTGAGAATTATAAATGTTTTAAATATTTTTATCGATAAAGAAAAGTAGCTAGAACTGTAATTAATAAATAAGCTGTATTACTTTGTATTACTATTGATAAGCAGTCATATGTGCAATGTGCATCTGAAAATCGACAAAAAGGTGCGCAATACACTTTTCATATTAAACCTACTTCGTATTAATAAAATCATATTAAAATACATAAAATCTAGTTGTTATAAATTAAAATTTATATTAGTATCCATAGGCCTACACTCTATATACACACTAATATAAATATCCCTTCTTTAAATTTTTTATCATCCTGGGCGGAGAGGAATGATGCGTTCAATCCCCCTGAATGCCGTAGTGCATACGGGAACACTCCCCCCCCCAGTCAATTTTTTAGTAAAATATTTTAATTCAGCAATTGCATCATCGGTAGGCCTAGCTTTTTAAGAATAAGTTTTAAAGAAATAAAACTCAAATTTAAATCTTAATTTGTAGCACATTGAGTATTATTGCTTTTATCCAGAATTACAGTTTCAAGTCTGATGAACCATGTAAAGTTTTCTTAATGTACTAAGACAGTGGTTCTCAACCTGTGGTCCGCGGACCACTGGCGGTCCGCGGCCATCTATCTGGTGGTCCGCAACCAAAGCCTAAAATGTATATGGTTTTTATTTTAAGCAGTACAAACAGAAGAATTTAGATAATTTTTTATATTTTTTTATTTCAAACGCTAGATTATGGTATAATAGATATAATAGTATAATTTTCAGTGGTGGTCCGCAACCGAGACACAAAATTTGTAAGTCCCTGAGCATCAAGAGGTTAAGAACCGCTGTACTAAGAAACAATTTTATTTGTACGTAACAATATAAAAAAGGAATAATCACAGGTTTTATATTTCATCCGGGTTATAACGAATTTATCAATAATATTTATTTAACTGTGCATCGAAATTATCATTTTTTATAATTATCATCAATACATTATTTTTATCTGAAACATGTACACAATCTTTTTATTACAATGAATTTATTATTTGCAAGGCGGAAAAAGAAGCTTTCTGAAAGCTCGACGAAATTCAATGTTGAAGATCGTATAAATAACCGGATTTAGAAAACTGTTCATGTAACCGGCCCAGACGAAGAAAGAGAAGAGGATGGGATCTATTTGACAGAACGCCGCGTAGTCGAAGAGATCATACCGGATACAAATTGCATTTATGATGGCGATAGTGAAGAAGGGAACCCAGCAAGCGAGGAAGACTCCTTCAATAAAAAATACAAATGTAAGTTTGTGCAATAAACATCAAGAATCTTCGGTGTAATAAGAGATAGTGTACAGTTAATATAAAACATGACTATATATAGCACAGTAATAAAAATTACAGATGTCAGAGTAGAGAAACATCTGCAAAGTATTTTGATGATGTATTTAGATACTTTAATTAGGTGTAGAAAATATCAGTTAAGTTATATAAATTTAATACTGAGAAATGACATAATTTAAACAATGTATCATTTACATTAAATTGTAAAGTATAACACATAAATTATTTGTATAAAAATGGATTATATTAAAAATATCAGCAGATTGGACCTCTTCATTCGTAGCAAATAGCTCTAATTGAATTCGAGAAATTTTTAAACATAACAAGTATAAAAATACCTGTTGTAAAAATAATAATTAAAATCTAAGGATTAAAATTAGGGTTACGGTCTAGGATTAGTCATTTAAGTACTCTAACCCTAACCCATACATTTCACGGAACTATTTTTAGAACACCTATTTTAAAAAGCGCTATATTTAGAAACTACTCCAATTCAATTAGAGAATGGTTATACGCATTCGGGTTTCATCGTCGAACCCTATAATACTTGAAGTGCTACTAGGACAGCTTCTTGTCAATATCCCTCGTATCGACTGATCTAAGGAAACCACTCATTGACCCGTCAAATGATTCGCGCATGCGCCGAACTGTTTATCTTCAGTAATTGAATTTGCATGTTAACCGCCATCTGTCGATCAAACCATCAAGAGAGCTAAGATTAGCCGAGGATCAATCGATTCAGCTGTAAATATGACATCCAGTCAATGCACCAGTCCTCGAATGCAGCGGATAGTTTCAGTTTAATATTCTCCGAAAGTTATGGACAAGGTCCCGAGTGCATCCCAGGCGAGAGTAGCAGAATTTTCGAGTTGTTGTCTTGCGATATAAGAGTAAGTTATAGGATTCTATATTGACGTGAAATATATGTGAGGAATGGTTACAGCTAATGTGAGACTATGGGGGTGGGTTGTGATATTTTAGGTTAACTGGAATAATGTTTGTGTTTTAAGAAAGAAAATATATTACACCTGATTCGGCTTTATGACTGTTTTAACAGACGGAAATATCTAGTCTTATTTTTTGGTTTTTATTAGACATTGCTATTATTAGTATTATTACAAGTATTATTTACTTTGCGTATACAACGTGAATCTAAATCTATAATTGTGATAATTAATAATTTTATTTATGACTTGCAAAAAACAAATTCCTAAGTCCTTCCTTCATAGGGATTACAAAACAATAACTAATCCAAAAGACATTTGAGTTGTATAAAGTTGTATTTAAATAAATATTGCATTATTACAGTGTACTGGCTGTACCCGGCGCGTGTTGCTACGCCTCCAACATAAATGAAATTGCAAGGAAACTCGTTATAACAATTTAGAATTTGTTAATGTAAAAAAGTTGTAATAAGTCAGAAATTTTGCGTAGTCGCTCTCTCTCCCTAACTCCCTCTAACTCCCCCTCTTCCCCTAACTCCCCCTATCTCCCTCTCCTTCTCTCCCCTCTGTTCCTCTCCCCTGTCCTCCTAACTCCCCCTCTTCCCTTCAACCCTTTCCTCTTCTCCCCCTCTCCACTTGTATATATTTCGTAGAATTTTTAGTCTTGTAACGCAATGAGGTACGAAAGTGAATGTGAACGAAGTGAACGAAACGTAATATAAATACCCAATGAAGTAAAATAATAATTGTCAAATTTTTACTTTTAGTGTTGTAACCCAATGAGATCCAAAAGTGGATAAATACCAAAAGGAAGAATATATATTTAGTACAATATTTAGTCTTGGAACACAATGATTGTAAACTTTTAAATTAAATTTAAATATCTTTAAATTTAAATTATTTAAAAATTTAAAAATTGTAACAATAATTTATTTAATTTTAATTTTAATTTATTTAATTTTAATTTTAATTGACTTCATTTTGTGACTTAATAGTACGAAACTAAAATTTAATAGTACGAAACTAAAGTTTCATCGCAATGGAATGAACGGTATAGCCAGACACACAGACAGACATTCATTTTTATATATATAGATAAACTACGTATGAAATAATTACCAATTATTTTATCTAAATTCCAAATAGAGCATCAAATTCTTGTGAATGTAAAAAATTATACGTATTGTGCATAAATTTTATGCTAAAATCAATTCAAAAACAGTACAAAGAGTTTTTTGAGAGACAACGTAATATATACCTATAGCACAATTCAGCCCTAATACAATATGTACCTAATACAATACATATCTAATACAAAGACATACCTAATACAATGGCCAGAGTCTTGGTAGCTTTTCGTTCCAGCCTCTGAGCATTACTCGCGGACGATGCTCTCCCCCTCACCGTCTCTCCCCTTCTCTCTCTGAATCCATTTGACTTATGACCGAACTTAAATTTAGTCGCCAGCGCCGCTCTGTACGACCGATGTTGTCCATTCCCCTCCCCTCCTTCCCCTCCTCCCCCTCGCGTCCCCCGCGTCGAACTCATCAGTCCGTTCCTCGGGCACGTTTTCGAGCTCTGATCGCAACTCGAGTGATTCCCGCAGTTCGAATCCTCAAATTTATTACCGCCCGATCGACTCGGATGTTTCCCCGCGACGCAACCGACAACGATCGTCGTGGGAGAAATATATCCCGTAGCCGCGACATCACGACGGTTCGTCCCGGCGAGAGAAGGAGCCCTCTGGTAGTGGTTGGGACTTGATCTACAGTCCAGGACGGATCTCTCAGAAGACTCGATGCTGTTAAGACGATCAGTTCGCAAGTCATCCTCTCCCACAGCGGCAGAAGAACTGCCGCTGTTAAACGATGTTTCTTTCACGACGGTTAGTCGAAGCTCGAGGGCAGATGGAGGGACAAGGGAGGCCGTTCTTTTAGGCAGCAACACCTTCTTGCAGTCCTCCGTACCGCTTGCGTCTTCCGAGGCGGTAGTCGCGCCGTTTCTCCCTCGTTCTTGCCCGACTGCGTGGGAGAGAGTTGAAAGGGTGTTGGATCTGATCTGGGTGTCGATGACGGACGTCGAGGAGGGACGATGCGCGGCGTTTTTCATTTCGGCCGCTTTCTGCGCGCGCATGCGTATAGCGTGAAAGATTCGCCAGTATAGTAAGACCATGACTATACAGGGGATGTAGAAGGAGCCCATTGAAGAGTAAATAAGGAAATCGGAGTTGTAGAAAGTACACATGTAGGGGGTTTGGTGTCGGCGATCAGTGTAATTCATACCGAGAGCGATAGGGGAAGAGATGGCGAGGGATATGACCCAAGTGAGAACTAGCATTACGTGCACGCGCTTTGATGTCTTGTACGTGGCGTAACGAATAGGTTGCGTTACAGCGAAAAATCTGCAAGTTGGGTTTGTTAATAGTTTAGACAATGTTGACAACAGTCAAAGAAAGAAGATCCCTATATCAATGAAATTGATTTTTAATGTTTTTATAATAAACTTTAAATTTCACTTAAACCATATTAGAGCTTTTCACAATTTGATCAATTTTTGTTAAATAATTTATTGATTTAAAATAATCAAATAATTTTGTTAACAACTTCCTCCTATACACCAATAATACAAAAAAATTAACGAAATAATTTGAGAATAATTATTGATTTTCTCTCGGTTATCAAATTTTCACTACTTATTTATGGGTACATTTTTTGGATTCAACCTGTATTAAGTTAAATTTGCATAGGCTTTTGAAAGTTATGATAGCAAAAGTTTTTTTAATATAGATTTTAAAAATAAAAGCTAAAATTGGCTTGTAAATTATAGAAGTTCAGAAACTTTATAATATTGTTTGCCTTTTGATAGAAATTTAACTTAAAGATGTCATTTTTATTTCAATAACTACAGTCAATAATTTACTACATCAGGTCTAATCAGTGTAAGCAAAATACTGCATCAATCACTCAATGAATTTAAATGATCTTTCCACAATAAACGAATGTAAAGTTCATTTACATTAAAATTTGTTTTTATATGGTGTTAATTAAAGATTAATGTTTTTATACTTCACTG
>JAQIXG010003234.1:0-15432 GCA_034700105.1 Oconnorella tubifera
CATCGATCTATTATTATTTTGTTAATTAACTTTTGTTTCTTGCAGGAATAATGTCACTACGAATTAACCTTTCATGAAACTAAATAAAACTTTAACTGTTAAAGTACACATTTATTTATTTTATGAAATACAAAAAATCCAATCTTATTTGAATCATTTCCAAGGCGTTAAAAAATTATCTACTTAAACTGAACACATTCTAATCGTACCAAAAGCTGATGCTAAAGTTTCTCTTAACTTTGAATAAAATCTTTTTGCGTATACTGAGCACGTCGCTTGTTCTCAGCGACAAATGTTCGAAACCTAATTTCAACTTGGTAATGAGGTAGGGTCTCGCATGTAAATACAGCTGTAGTCGCATAGAATTAGGTTTGCCGACGGCGACTTGTTCGAGACCATCATTCTTCATAACGCAATGACGCCTCTATTGTAAGGACAATTCTTTCGCTTCAACAAAACTAACACAATATTATGGACGAAAGATGACGGCTGCTACTGAAATATTAGTGTTCGCAACGCCTTAAAACTTTAAAAAAATATGTTGCAAGAGTTTTTGAAAGATTTTGGTTATAACGTTGTTTGCACAAAAACATTAGCAAAGAATATATAAGATATTTAGTTTTGATATAAATTTAGTCTTGTTTAAAATGTACTCGTTTTTACTGATAGGCCTACGAGTTTTACTAGTTTTTGCTGTTTCTTAACTTATTCGTTTAATATTTTAGTAGTTTTTACTTTTAATAAGTTAGCTAGCTAAAGTATGATAGCTTTTATGATCTATCTAAAAGTAAACAAGTACGACAAGTTCTAAACATTAATACCTTAAAACAAGTTATAAATATCTTAATAGTAGACAATCAAAGACGCTATTTATTTGAAGAAAATATATCATTTGTACGTTTAAAGAGAGTTGAAAAATGGTAATTTTTTCTAAACACCTAAGAGTTGGCATTCACAGGTTCTTTACGTTTTTTACTTTTTTTGCGGCTTTTAAAATTACTCTTGCGGCAAAGTTCCAACAACGAGTCAGTTTTATCGTTCACATGCATAAGAATAAAACTGATTATACTGTATATTGCATATATTTTTATGAAACATTAATTTCATATTTCAAATAACAATACTATATTCATTTTTAAGGCATTAATTTTTGTTACCCTGCTTCTACAAAATTCTTATCATTCGCCAGATACATAGTTCTAAAAGTAACTTCATATTTCTAGAATGTGCCTCATGGGAACTCAAGCGAATTAGCGAGGATCTGTTCGTGGAAGTCAATCAGAGATCAGCGGGCGATTCATGTCAGTAGAGAGATAGCAATATATCGTCTCGTCATCGATTTTCCTCCCATTTCTCGTCGGTTCTCGTAATTACTTCTTCATCTAACTTTTCTTTTCTGTCGAGTCGTGTAGCATACTTTCTGGTATTTGGCAATTACGTGAAACCTCATCGGGATCTCAGTTACTGACAGGCGGAGCATACGACTGCTGCAATCGATGATATTCAATTTTCTGCTGCTCTAACTCGAGTCATTATGCGTCACTTGAAGCAGCTGCAATTTAACTAGAAGTGGTCGATTGTAGGTTACGCTTTTCGGTGACACGGTAATTGTGTACCGATTTAGTTGTGAAGGAAGAAGACTTTCGCATTCTAGTCTACTGTGGATCATTCGATTGAAATGGAGACGTCAGATATTTCTTCGACTCGCGGCGACAAAGTATTTACTCGCACGTTGGTTTGACAAATGACTAGGTTAATAAAATATAGCAGAGCATGAGATATTGAACTGTCACTGCTGATTGTGAGATATCTAAAAAAGAATACATTTTAAAATGGCGTAGATCTTTATTTTAAGTATTTCTCCATAAATTGGGTCTAGAATCTAGATTATAATTATTGATTATAAGGCATTTTCATGTCCACTTCTCGATATACATGCTATCAAGTCTTATAAATTTGAATATGAATTGCAATCAAGATATTTTGCATTTATTCTTTACATTATAAAAAAATTCGACACTAAATTTCATATTCACAATTTCAATCTGTAATATATTCAATAATTATAAGATCTATAATGTAATCTACACACAAACTACTCAAATTTCAAACAGTATATATTATTTGTATAAGTTAAATTTATGTGTTTAAATTTGATAAAGTGTCAACAATTATGACCAATTTGCAAGCAGGTTTTAAACGGATATAATCGCTTAGTTACGACTTTCAAAGAAAACCAACAGAATACAAAATTAATACTGCATTAAATCAGTTATAAATTAAACTTCACTTGATGTAACTCCATATTTTTTCATATTTAGTTTAAAAACACGTATTTTGATCAATATGCTAATAATTTTATTACAAGTAGGATTAATTTTGAGCACGTTGCAATGTTGACGATATTTAAAAAAGTGTCGAAAATGTAATTTTCTTGATTCCAAATGCACCACTAAACCAACCCTTAATCGATCCAAGAAACTTTACAAACCAAATCATCATTTATTAAAATTACACTGTTTTGATAGCATTTCCTGTTGCACTGATTCTATAGTACACACTAACTGATCATCATTCTGAAAAATTGTAACGTGAAAACAACGCACGCAATCACAGCAGTGATCAATCTTCTGTAACTGATCAGTGATCCGCTTGCGTCGCGTGAGATTACGTCATTACGTGCAGTATATGATTACGTTTGGAGCGACGAGATTACGTTGAATTGCGCGTAATCCAAGCACGAAACAAAGAAAATAACGTTATATCGTGAAACTTGTTTATTTATTTCAACAGTTCAGCTGTTGTTTACAATGAAATATTTACAATATAGTTTAATAAACATGTGAACATGTTTGCAATTTTAATGGCACTTTTTGATGCATTAAATAATAATTATACCATTATAATATGTTAGAGAAGAAACTACTTCTTTTGGGCGCCGTGTCAATAGCATAATGAGTATGCATTTTAGGCCATTGTATATATATATTTAGTCATTTACATTAATATAATAATTAAAACACTGGTCAATTACACTGTTCAAATCCTTTATTACAAGTCATATAATAAGATCTATAACAGGCAGTTAATACAATATAATATGAAATTCTCACTGTAGAGCAATAAAACTTACATTTCAGTTACTTTACAGCACGCTAACTTATATGAACATTTATTTTATTTTGCTTTATATTTTCTGCTGTTTGCGAATAAAATTCATATATTTATACTTATTGACTGCTAAAAGTTGCTTAAAATATCTTGAAATTGAAACACTATGCTACTAAAGAGCAAGTAAAAAAATTGTAGAAAATCATGTTTTTCGATTATAAATTATATTTGGTAAATCTAACTGAAAACTTCAGTTCTAAAATTCTTAAGAATTTAATACACCACTGTTATAATAATAATAAAAACATCTGATCATGATGTCCATTTAGTATTGAAATATCATAGCGTGTGCAGTTTCAGTTCTAGGTACAAATAGTTTGATAAACTTCAAATACATAATTTCAGGTTGATAAACCTCTATTTTAACTCTCACCAAGCTTTACAAGCTTATAACTCGCATCTCTATTTAATCTACAGCTACAGGCAGCTGTTAAAGTGTACAATTTGCTGAGAGTTAAGTGCAACTTTTAATTATTTCAAGACAAAATTTTAACACAAGCATTATAAGAATGCACATCTTATGCATTAGTGCAACAATTATTATAACAGTACTGTAATATAACTGATATCTTTGTTACACAGCTATGATGAAGAAGACTCGTTGAATAGCCACCAATCATCTTGAATAACCATCGTCACCTGAGTATGATCAGCTCATATATCAGACTTAAAAAGCACCGGAAAATCCCAAAAGTTGATGACATCATAGCTAATAATAGCGACGTCACCAAAACGTGTGCATTATTGGTAAGAGCCGCACGGTCAGCTTCATGGCTCGGAAGATCTGTAGGGTAAACAATACAAAAACAATGGTGAATATAAATAAGATAGATGACATGATAAATAATAATACATTAGTAAAAATAATTAATAATTTATAGAGTAAGGAAAATTAGTAGCTATTTATGTTTTCATGAAAATTATAACATTTGTAAATAGAGTAAAATCAAGTCCTGTTGGCAAAAATGTGCCACAGCACTGTTTAAGCTTATAGTTATAACTTCTGTTTGCCATACATACAATAAACTGTCAGTGTTAAATAAATGACAGTATATATGGGCGTGGCTATTGAAAAATAGGTATGCGGACTATTCATCCCCGGACGACTCATCCACGGACGATTCATCCCGGACGATTCATCCATGGACGATTCATCCAATGGACGATTCATCCAGCAGACGGTTCATCCACGGACAGTTCATCCACGGGACGATTCATCCAAAAAAATAATTGCTACCTAAAATAGTCAAGTATTTTACTATAATCGCGAGTTGCTTTCAGTAGCGCTTGAGTGAACATCGCAATTTACTTGTTTTCTTAATGAACGAGTTGGTTTCAGGACGTGAGTCCTGAAACCAACGACCGTCCAGGTTTCGCGTGAGTGAAAATTACAACTATTTAGTCATTAAATGTATTACTTCATGTTTCCAGTCAATATTCAGCACCCCCACCCTAAGCAACTTTTACTATATATACTGAAAAATTGTTATGTTTAACATAAATTGTCTTCCTGCTGGATCAAATATATTATAAAATTTAGTAAGCTACTATAGCAATATTAATCATATTAATTCATAAAAAAAAAAATTCAACCGATGGCAACGACTACTTTTGGAGTTTCGACACTTGAAAAGCGAACGCTCATACATCTCAACTATGAATATTGGAGAAAATGAGAAAACACAGAAGGATAAACAGTATGGCGTTGCTACAAATTCCAGGCGTTCAACTGCAAAGCTCAATTGTCAACAGATCAAATTGTCAAAGCTTAACAGATCGAAACGACGTTATCATCGGAGATCAGTCGCCAGACCACACTCTCAGCGGAAATGTTGCAACGGCACTTGCACGGAGAGCCGTTGGAGATGATCGACTTCTCATCTTGGGCGATAGAATACTTCTTGATGGACTAGCCAGATCCGATATCTGTTTGGCCGATGGCACTTTCAAGGTGGTACCATCCATCTATTTCCAGCTTTATAGCATCCACTTTCAGTTCATCAACGGAATCAATCCTGCAGCAGTATATTGCCTTTTACCTAACAAGACCACACAAACCTACGATCGTCTTATTGCAGAATGGACGGAGCTAACGGAAGATATGCCAGAACATGAAAAAATGAACGAACTGGTGTCCTACTACCTGTCAAACGTTTGACTATTGCAAAAAGAAAGTAATAAAATGAAACAAATTACTGATATTCTAAAAGTAACAAGAACTCTAATCTTGGATCACTAGATCCCAGCTTAAAACTACTGCACCAGCATGCGTTGTGCAATCGTGAAAACGAGAAATAAAATGTGGAAAAAACATAAAGAGGGCTGTAACTTACATCTGACACAAATAAGAATAGGATCATTTTCATGACATCTATGACAGATCAGTCCGTGAGCGCAGTAGCGATGTTCGTGGATCTCATCGCATGATTTTCCTATTGGAAGTTCTTTTGTGGCTAAAAAAATATAAACTTTAAATTTAAAAATTAAATTTCTGAAGGAAATACGATTTTTACAGATATTCAAATGTTAGAAATATCCATAATATGAATATTGATGGAAAAATTTCAAGATATTACTGGTAGAGGCAGGAGGCGTAATGGAAAACATTCTATCAATGTGCTCAAAAAATCGTAAACATTGTATGACAAATATCTTGACTGAATAGCAAAAAATTCCATTGATCAGAAAATAAAACTTATAATTTCAAGTAGTTATTTACAGATATAAAATAGATGCAAATTATATTATACTTGAAGCCATTACTCTTGTCTACCATTTTGTTTACCATGCTATTATTAGCATAGTGATTTTTTTTGTGTTACATCTATATTTCTAGCTACAGTTTTTCAGTTAATATAATTCATTAACAAATATCTATAGTAACTTTTCTAGTAACCTCCAAGTTTGGCACATTTGGTGTTCCTGGCTACCGCTACGTAGCCTGTGGGACATGCGCAGTGACCGTCCACGCAGACTGCACCTCCCTCGCAGTAGAAATCTTTACCGCAGCCAGATTCTCCTATGTGAACTGCAATATTCAAGAAATGCAATAGTTTACAATAACCCAAAGAAAATTGAAGCATTGCGAATATAGTCAAAATAAAATACAATGTTTCGAAATAGAAGCATAGTTGAACAAAACGTCTTTCAAAAGGGTGCACATATTGGGAAATACTGGAACCCTTTTAATAGAAAATTCTAACCATTTCATTCGTCATACTTTTATAAAGCAACATGCAACAAGTAATGATGAAAAAGTATTAATAATATTATGATTAATTAAAGATAAAAAATTGAAATTGTTGCCGCATAGATGATTGAAAGGTATTTCCACTTCAAAAATTAATTATAATATGATGTAACAAAATTGTAATTGATGTAACTGGAATTGTAACAAAATCAAAAAAATATGCTTCTGTTTTTTAATTGTTCCTCAACTAATACTTCTTACTACATTTGATGTACTCTTAACCTAACTACAGTCCCTAGCAATAACCTTAATCCTACCCCTAACCATAGCAATAATCCTAAACATTACACTAAACTTTGCACTAACCCTAACCCTAAGGTTACAATACATCAAATATTGGTAGACAAAATATCTGCAGTTGGGTTATCAGTGACACTGTTTTTAATTGCTATACTAGTCACACGAACTTTGTGATTGAAATATTATAAATTAACATTGATTATAAATATTATATTACATCAACTGATATATTTAAATAAGAAGACAAAGTTACTAACGTCTGCGGCAAGTCGATCGTTCTTGTACATAACCTTCTTTACATTTACACATACGATGCAATGAGTGGCACTCTACTTCATTATTAGCATGACCACCATATACTGAAAGCATAATGGATTATTAAGCATTACAACATAGTATCTGATAATTAAGCAAATTAATCAGATTTCATACTAAATTGCTTTAAGGTCTAATACGGATTCTTACCAATAAATGTTAAACTATAAGCTAATTTTACACATAAATAGTACTTATTTATAAGTTTCTTATGTTAACAGTTTAAAACATCTCAAATTTTGCTAGACTTTGATCATATAATAAAACTGTTAATCTGGATAACTGTCGACATAAAAACTTAGCTAAATTATTTAGTTACACTTAGTCATTAACTTTAATTTTATAGCATTGATCATAACTTTATTTTTGTAAGCTTAAGAATTAAGGTTAAGTTTAGCGACAGGATAAATTTCTATAAAGCAACATACAACAAAGTAATGTTGAAAAAGTATTAATAATATAATGAATAATTAAAGATAAAAAATTGAAATTGTTGCATTTTTTGACTTTAAGGAAAAAATATAAAAAATTGAAAAAATTACTTTACTGACTTTGCCCCCCTGCACGCCCCAGATAAATCACTGATTTTAGTCACAGATTATAATACATACCGGGTTCATGATAGCAAGTATCTATGGACGGATTACACTTTTGGCCGATTGGTTTCACGTTTGGACGAAGGCAGGCCCCGATGTTGGGTTCAACGCCGTAGGGACATTGACACGTTCCATTGCGGCAGATTAAAGCATCAACACACGAGTCATGCGAGTCACAAGGTTCATACATTCGTCGAACTAATAAATACAGAAAAAGATGATTTGTGTCCTAAGTAGGTAATATTGTATGTAAGTAACTAAATATGTATATAAGTAAATAAGTAATTGGAAAATTGAGTGTGTAAGTAATTAAGTACTCTTATAACATTACTATATAGTCAGTACTATATAGTAATTCGGTGAGTAAGTAAGTATGCATGTAGAAAGTAAAGAAGTAAAGAAGTAAGCAAGTATGTAAGAAAGTAAGCAAGTGAGGAAGAAAGTATATCAGTAAGTTAATAAGTAAACAAACTCAGTAGGTTAGTATTTAAACATGTCAGAAGTGAGCAAATATGTAAGTCAGTAACTAAATAATAGATAAGTAATTAAGTAAGTAAGTAGATAAGCATAAAAGTAATTTGCAACATTCTATATAATGGCATCGTAAAGAAGGAAAAATATTTACTTATTATTTAATTAACAGTTTATAATGCATCGACAATCTATATCAGTTTACTGATGATGCAGACGGATTACAGAAGAAATATTGATCCTTAAACAAATATTATCAAATGCTGAAAATGTTAGCGGTGGGCATTATTTTAAAGAAATCGTATTCCAAAGTCACTTTTAAAAAACTAAAGTTAGTCAAATCGAAAATGAGTTCATCCTAATAAGAATATGATGTTTAATTGAATAATTTTGCTCACACAACAATTTAACAATATTCATTAAGAAACATGAGAAATAACTACATTAATTAAAATTAAGCAATAATATAAAATATAATGAAACAGTGATGTATCCAGGAATAGTATTGACTGAGGAGGATTTTTTATTCAAAATTTTATTTTTTATCTTATCACTCAATTTTGTCCAAAAAAAGTCTTCGATTACATGTAGCCTATTTCATTTCCCTATACACGTATCCAACGAATTGATTTACAGTAAATCGTCACAAACTGGGTTCACCTCTAAACTCGCACCTTTACCATTACAACAAAATTAATTTAACCTTCCATTTGGGGGGGGGGAGCATAATCCCCACAATTCCCCCTCTGTCTAAAACACTGGTTAAACTTTAGCTGTAAGAATTAAAATGTTGTTTTGTTACAGTTATTGTAAAGACCTAGTTTGCATCGTCCAGTTTCTTCATCAATGACTTGTGACCGAGGATCACACATACAAGAACCCAGCGAGCATCCTTCATACAACCAGTAACAGACCTCCCCCTGATCGACCAGACCCAGATCAGACTGGCAATCGTAGTTACCAGAGCAGTGTCGCCCGTTAGAGGGACGATACGCGTCGGATCTCATCGAGAGAAGTTGACCTAAGAGTTGACAATGTATTATGTTATAAAGAAACAATAATATAATATGATAGAAAGTGTGTTCTATAAAAGTGTGATTAAATACTCTGTTAGTAGCGACAGTGGCGTAGTCAGCCTCAAATTACACCTACTTGTCTGCATTTACAGGTATACAACATATAAATTTAAGCAAATCGTCACGAGAGTGGTGGGGGGTGGAGGGGGATTTACCGAGAAACTTGCACCTTTAAGATGACAAAACAATTTTTTTCGCTCCAATAAGGGGCACCCGGGTTATGACCCCCCCCCCCCTTGCCCACGCCACTGTGTACAGATAAGATTGATTTATAGAGATTAATTATGTGATATAACAAGGTAGTCTTTGAAATAAAAAATATGGGTTTATGTTTTTACAGATATACTATGTTCTTTATTTGTTCTTCATGATGCACTAAAGTTTAAACTCTTTTACATTTAATTGAATATTACACATTAGATATATTATGCTGAGGATTGAAGTTTTATACAAATAAAGAACAATAATTTAAAAACTCCAGAAATAAATTGTTTTTAATAAATAGAATCTACAAACGTACCATGCGTGATACTGTGTATGGAAAATGAAATAAACATGAAAGTAGATGGCTTTGTCTTCGCGATCATTGGTATTATATTTCGTACCAGCATTTGTAGCAAAAATATAGTCTGCTGCATCGGATGGACATAATATTCTAAGTCATTTGTATTTGCAACCTGAAAAATTAAAATATCATTTCAATCAATAACTGTAATCTTATCAAAATTAATTAATTAATGTTTTTATATTCCGTAATTACACCGTAAACTTTAATGGAAGAAATTGAAAGAAAAAACTTTATTAACAGTAAAATAGATCCAAAAAGCAAGTTGTTAAACTTAAATAAATATCGAATCTTAATTAAATAAGATCTACTAGATTTCCCTTTATTTCATCTCTCGTAAATTTTAATCTATTTCGATTTACATCGTCGAATCTCTCTATATCACATAATAATATTCTCTGCAGTAATTCTTGTATCTCTACTCTTCTCTAAAAATGATTCTCACTTTTGAACGCTTCTCTATTCCTACGAGACAAGTCAAAAACTAGGCCTAATCATTTGCTATTGCATACATAGTGCTAAAAATTCTTGTAATAATCTGTATTTTTCTCCCAGCTAACAAAAGTTTTGCAATAAGGCAGTGACTGTCGGCATTGAACAAGCTTATATCTTCATTTATCGCTCATTACTGCCTCAGAGACCCGGGTCCCTGCTGTGGTGCTGAGATAAATTTCCATCATGTATCATTATAAGATGCAGTCTCAGCACTGACAGTAAAACAAATGAGTGATTGTAATATACTGTATACAGCAAAAGCAATTATAAGCCTCATATTTGTACAGATAAAACAACTTCACTGATATTATAATACTGTGTTCTTATAGCACCATAGTATTATTAATAAATAAATAAAACTAATGGATTGCAAAGTAATTAATAAATGTATTTCTTTTATGAAATTTCATAATTGAAGCAAAATCATTGAAGGCCTATAATACAATGATTTTTCTATGGGTATTTTTTATTATTATTACGTAAAGTATTCGGCGCAGTTCTAAACAAGTCTTTATTTCTCATAATTAATAATCTTTTCATACATAAAGAGAATATATCAAATATGTGAATTCTTATAAAATAATTCAAATAAATTTACAAAGCAAAAATCGTTTGAAATTTTCCTCTAAACTTGTTTAGAGGAAAATCAGATTCGATTTAAAACAAATCGATTTCGTGAATAGGATCCAGTGAAAAATCGCTTTGTGGATTTTGATCTGTGTTTATTATACACAGTCCTATCTGATCTGTGTTACTTGTTAAATTCTTTGGATCTGACATTTCAAGCAAATCTTACTAAAATTTAATCAATCGCTACTATTCTAACAAATTACACTTACAATGCAAATACCAAGTTGAATCACAGGCAAGCTGAAGATGTAACTAAAAATATTTCAATTTAAATACCAACTTTATATCTCGGACTAAAATATACACTTAGATTTTTACATGAAGTTTTCTAAGTTTTAAGGTTAGTAAATATTTATCAATGAAACTATAAATTTAAAGAATAATATTTGAAAATTAATACATGTATACCATTGAAACAATACACATTCGAACCGTATATAATAAAAAATTCTAATTATAAAAATCAAAATAATCAAGACAATACTCGCAATATTCGTACTATCATGCAATGCGTCGTTATTAAAGTAGAGTAAAAAAACAAATTCAGGACTAATTTTACTCTGCAATCGCTAGAGGGATAGGATTACACACGACTCTTTACTAGCGATCAGCTAATGACATCCGCTGCACTGAAGCTATCAGTTACAAGCCGTGTTGACTTGGAGACATCGTCTTATTGACTCATTTATTTGCGGTCCATTTGGAATCCAACTAGCTCATTGACTCTCACACACTGCTCTGATAACACAATTATTTGAAGCTTAAATGCTGCCTCGATAACATTTGCAAGATAATCAGTCTGAAGATTTTCTTAACTAAGTAAATTTCATGTAAATAATAAGTCGAAATGAAGGCGAATAAAATTAATAAAAATGGAGGGGAAGGATGGGGGGGGGGCAATCGGTGAATTCTTACCGATTATACCGTATAGTTTATATTTTTGACAAGAATGTTAGACAAACTTTGAAGTTTTGATCAAACACGTGAGTAATTAAGTCAAAGTATTGTTCATAGAGTATTTTCAATTAACAAAATTATTCAGCTTATTATTTTAAACTGTCATTATCGTTAAACGGTTACACAGTGCCGCAATAAATTGAAAGCATTATTTAACATTATACTTCATGATCATTTATATTGCTTGATCGCATTTGCTAATTGTACTATTTAGAGTGTACTTGTCAAAGGCAATGAAGCAATATTACTGCTTCAATTAAGCCATAATAAAAACTGTCTGAACTCTGTTGAGTGCGAAATTGCGAACATCCTCTGCACTGACTTGCCCATGATTCTGCTATATCTCATTGTCATTACTAGTGTTTCATTCATTGATTATCATTTAGTTTTAACTTTGAGGTTTCTTGACTTTAATCAAATTGATTACTATTCATTGCATATACAAGATTATATTACATACACATGACGCAGTAATCAAAACATACAGAGATTATATTTACAATGATTTTGCTTATCGTTCAACTGCAATCAACTAAATGCTAAATATTAAAAATGATATTTGTCATTGTAAACTATGAGGCTATTCAATATGTATTGAATGCGCTTTCGTTATTTGTATTTTGAAATTAAAATTAACTTAAAAATATAACGAGAGTAGAGGTAATAAGTATTTGACATACAATTCTTATATACACAGTATATACTGTATACTTGGAATGTTATATGCCTTGAATGTCTATATAACAGTATTTTATAGTGTTATTTCTTCCGCAGAATCCGCAATACACCTCCTCCTCTAATAGATGCGCCCTAAATAAGAGTTTCATAAATATTGAAAATGTATTAGAAAAAATGAATCTCACACCATCAGACTTTGTGACAAGATTGTGAATCTCTAGAGATGCAAACCATTAGCACGACATTGTGATGAATATCAGATTTCAAATAACCATTAAGCGAAAGCTTATTAAAAATGACTCCGCATAAAGTGCATATAATGATCGGACGTCTCGAGGTTTCAACGGAAAGAATCATTACAGCTAAAATAATATCTTCGGAACAGCTACTTCTGAAGTAAATTAAACACGTGTGTCTGATAGTGAGTGACAAAATTGTAAATTAATTTTTAAAAAATAATTAAACTACATATTTTCATACTGTGTCTTTTGTAATATCTTTGTCTTACCTCTTAATTACGTTTTTTGCTTCTGTTTTCAGAAAGTTTATATCTCGAACGTAATAAAAGAAAAATTACATTTCACTTAAAATTAATAGAATTAACAAAAATTAACTTACAAGTTAAAAAAACCTATCAGGCTGCAGAACCTTGAGCATATAAATTTAGAGAGTAAGTAATTGCACTGCAGTGCAAAGAGCATAATAATCGAAAAAGTAGACTGTTAATTAAGTACAGTTAAACTGGATTTATTTAAAAATCTGTAATATCGTATTTTTTATTTATAATAACGTGTATTAATTGCAGTGCCTACGTTTGATTTAACCTTTAAGTAAATAATTAATAATTATTATTAACCATAAATTCAGTACAGTGGTCACGAGAAAATAAAATACGTCGACTGATTGACTCAAAATATCGAATTGTAACGAATTTCTATTTAATTAATAAGACTACTGAGCTAGTTCTTTGTTCTATACACTAATTTTTTTAGTTTAATGTCATATAAAGGAGATGAGGGGGGGGCGGCGTTAACACTCAAATAATTCCATTAACTCTACAAAAACAAATTTAAAGTATAATGCATTTGACCTCAGTTTAATTATCTTGACCACTCCAGCAAGTGAGTGTTACTGGCCGTCTATAGGTGACATTTAAAGACAGATTGATGACATCCGGTGATCATTGGCAGAGCGCTACGAGGAGAGGACCTTAACGCACTCGTGCAGCGGGAGTAGGAATACATTTAGGCCGTAGGGTCCTTGAAGAGCTAGAGCTTAGGAGGGATATCGGTGTGTACCGAGCGTAACGGGATCACAGAGGTTTCCGGGTTTCAAAAACGACTGTTTATCGGTAAAGCTCCGTACGGAGTCAGGGATTAGTCAAAAGCCGAGTTTACTTTGAATTGAAAAAATAGACGAACTGGAAAAACTGAGAGATTTAAATGTAAAATCATCAGAAACTGATGGGATACGAGCTTGGGGGATGGATATAAACTGAAAGTAAAGTAGAAATGTTTTTATACAATGTATCTGCTGTAAATAAATTGGTAGAAAGGAAAAGGATGACTGCAGATTTAAATTGATGTAATCGTCGTAAATTTATGATAGATTCATTCATTTATAAGCGGAATAGTAATGTTTTTGATGTATAGTGATGTTATATATTTATGCCTGCTATATGCTAACAACGTCTATAACTAGTTTTCTTCAAATTTAAATATTTACCCATAAACTTTCATACAAGATTTTTCGTAATGAAAATAGCTTATTATACAGTATATACGATAGACGAAAAATGTCCATCTTCATATCACAACGTAACTATGGTTAAATCAGCTTCTTATAAATCATTGCAGACTATTTAAATATTAATCGTGAACAAAGTGTGAACAGAGTAATCAAAATGAGAAGTGTCAAAGTTCAGAACTTTGTGAGATCAGTAGAATAATGTGGGTCACCGGGTGATTCGACTAGAAGTGATAGAAAATGTCGCAAATAAAAAATTGTCAATAAATATAACTGCTATAATATTGCTAATGTAAAATGTAAATCTTTAAAAATACTATCTGGTTTTTTTTAGCAATAATAAAAAAAATATATATATCTTTTATTCACACAAAGTGTAGACATAAAATATGAAATTTATTTAAATGATTGATAAAATTATTGATTAACTGATAAATAATGTTAATAACTGCAATCTCACCAGCACAACATAAACGTTGACGTATATGAAGTTTTATTCACTGGAAAAACGGCAGTATTTCAATATAGATATAATCTAAATGGAAAAATAAAATTACTACAAACGCACAGAAATCAGTGAAAAAATATCAAAAGTATGTGGCAAACATAGAGAAAGAAAATCAGGTTAACTGAGCAGAATATCAGAAAACACAAAAAATGCATGAACTGATACACATAAACACATTTATATGATACAAGGCTCGTTAGAAAAGTGGTTAGAGTACTGGACTCGGACGCGACAGGTCCAGGTTAGAACCCGGAAAGCTCACTATTTCTCAAACTTGCTGCACCCTTTAGTAAGGTGCTTGAATTGATAGCTACGTCTGAGACATCGTTAAAATACGGTAATACGTGACGTTAAACTTAACTTATACACATTTATAGTATACAAATCAAAATCAGTGAGGATCTTAATCTATCGCAGCTCGACTACCGTTGAGTCTGAAATTTCAGACACAACATTGTTGAGTACAGAGTGGTAAGAATTTTGTTTCTGTCTATGTTTCTTGATCTACGGTATGAGTTTCTGAAAAACCAAACCTTATGTTTCGAGTAATCTTTAAAATTAATTAGTAAATATTCACTACTGAATATTTTATGCAAACTGAAATACTTTTATATTGCCATTAAAAATCCATCTATAGAATTATCCTTTATTAGAAAAATTCAGAAATTTAATTTTCATAACACTGGAGCCCATTTTTTGTATATTGTGTAGTTAATATATTCTACAATTAATTA
>JAQIXG010003235.1:0-15432 GCA_034700105.1 Oconnorella tubifera
GGGGTGAGGGGGGCATTGTACGTGCTGAATTACAGCAAGTTATATAATAAAAATGATAATTATGAGCAAAATAGAGCACAGAAAAAAATAAAGTACGTCTAATAATATTATTATTATATGATTAATCTATTTAATTGAACTTTATTATAGTAAAACTACTTCATCGACGCATTACGGTAACTGAATAGAGCCTATTAATTAAATTATTTATTTGAAAAAGCACCCATTTATAAAGTCAATTTATTTATTAATTAAATTTACGGCATAATATATCATAATATCTAGATAATCTAAATTGATCACATCATATAGATCACTTATCACTGATCACTTACCACTCAATCATTGAACACTCATCACTTATCACTTATCACTCATAGTTTATCACTTATCACTCATCACTTATCATTCACCACCCATAGCTTATCACACTTCACTTATCACTGATCACTTATCACTAATTACCGATCATTTATCACTTATCACTTATCCCTCATCACGTATCACTTATCACTGATTACACTTAATTTCTCACTTAAAATCGATCACTTATCCATTATCACTGATAACTTATCATTAATCACTTATCCATTATCACTGATCACTAATCAATCACTGATCACTTACCTTTCCTCTGATGATGACCATGTCACCCGCCGCCTCTGCTCTCCCAGACATCGTTTATTTTATAATTTATTTCCTTCTTTGTAAAAACAATACTCTTTAATTCTTAATTTTAATCTAATCGCGAATTATAAGTAAATATAGTTCGTTACAGCTTCTGTTCAGGTTGTAATGTATATTTTAAAATATAATTACGAGCTCTCGATTTGAGTTATAATTTTATCTTAAAACGTTAAATTATATTCTTAGGTAAAGTTGAACGAAAGTTACTAGATATAGAGAAAGATATATAGAGAGAGAAAGAGAGTAAGAGAGAACGAGTGAGAGGTAGAGGGAGATCAGTATGCATTAAAAGCTTAACTGCTGTCTTGAAGAAAGCGTATCTCTGTTTCTTAATCAAAAGCAGCTGCTCGTAAAGTTGCAGCTGTAGCCCAGCAGCTGTAGCCCAGCAGCTACTTTACAAGCAGCTGCTTGATATTGTAGCAGCTTTACATAGCAGCCGCACGGTACTGTAGCAGTTGTGGCCCAGCAGCTGTGGCCTAGAAGCTGTGGCCTAGCAGCTGTAGCCCCGCTGCTTTAAAGTTGTTACTTCGAAATTTTTCGCCTTAGACAGTCATAATCTTTGAAAATCTATGGGGGGGGGGGCATAAGAGACTTGAGTAACATATGATAAATATTCATAAGATGCATTTTTAGAGAAAAAGAAATCTTCATAATATTGTCCATATTACTATGAAAAATTCTGGGGTGTCTCCCCCATATGCTCCTGGATTAATTCCACTTTCGTCTGCTGGAAGATTCCAGATCTACACGTGCCGCGGACCGGATGAAGAAATGATTGGAATGGCTTCCAGGGAGGCATTCTGGGAACGAGTGAGGGGAGGGGTCTGAAAATTATTAAAAGGCTAAAAGTTTAAAATAATATTAGCAGAAAGTTTACTTTTAATCTAAAGAAAGGATCTGGGTCCCCCAGTGCTGTACATTTTTACTATATTTCTTTTTTTGGAGGGGGGAGGTTAGGGGGGGGGGGGTGACATTTAAATGTTTGCTAAAAATTTGTGCAATAATACCAATTTTAATCGCTAGAAATTGAGTGAATAAATGCATGGCGCCATCAAGCGAATGATTTGTTTCATTATTTCACGCAGGTTTTATTCGCCGCCATCTGGCGAAAAACTTACGACTAATATTGTAATTTCTATAATCTGTAATATTTTGCTTATTTATCGGGTTAAGCTTTAAGTTGAGTTTTAAAAAGCATTCAATCAATAAGAACATAGACTAATTATGTCAAGTGGTTGCAGAATCAAAACTCGATAATGTCACAGCTGATATTTCCTATAAATTCTAGGCCTACTTTATAAACGTCACAGGTAGAACGTCATCTAGGACTACAGGCCTGGATTCATTGACAACCAATCAATGATTAGAGACCTAGTCGAGTAGTCAATCAATGCTTATAATATCATCAGTCAACAAATCGCCGTGTAGGCCTATGATGTCATTAACCCGCGACAGATTAATTTACTTCTTAAAAGCGAGAGGGGGCACACAGGCATTTTACTCCCCACCCCCACACCCTCCACTCTTTTTAGATTTTATTATTTTATTGTGTGACAGAAATTTAAAAAAACAAATCCAGGTGCATGATGGGATTTGAAACTAGAAGTCTAAAATGAAGACAATTCTATTGTTAACTTACAATTTCTGCTATGATTATTGCAACCAACTGAGTTTTCATGAGAATAAAATTCTCTTCCGCAACATTCACGCAACGCGTTGCGTGTTTTTTACGCGCCGCCTACGGGCAATTAGCCGCAACGCAAGCACGCAAGACACTGGAACTGAAGAGGGTGGGTGGAGAAGGAGGGAGGGGTTAGGGAGAGGCGCTGTGAGGAGGGAGGGAGGAAAGGAGTTGAAGGAGGGAAGAAGGGGAGGAGGAAGGGTATTGATAAAAAATGTAGAAAAGTTGGGGCAAAAAAGTTGGAGTAAAATTTGAGCTCAGAATTTTTAAATTGTAATTTAGAAAAATTGGATGTAGTATCTATCAGGGCAGAGCATTGAGGGGGGGGGGCAGCGGGGATACAGTGAAAAATTATAACTTCAAATTACCTCTGCTTTGTAAGAAAGAAGAATTCGTCTCATTTTATAATTTGAGAGGCACTTCTCCCTCCCCCCCCCCCCAGCCCTAACCACAGACTTGAGTTTGCGCTGTATCAGAGATACTGAGGGGCGAGATTTAACAATTAGCCTAGTAGCCTAGAGAAATCAGTGGCCTGCAGTCCGTTAAGCTGCTAAGCACGTTGTCTCAGTACCTGTACGGTGGTTGGTTAGAGCCTGAGAAGTGACTGGCTTAGCGCTGACTAGAGCCTGAAGTGACTGGCTTAGCGCTGACTAGAGCCTGAGAAGTGACTGGCGTAGCGCTGGCTAGAGCCTGAGGCTGAGAAGCTAGCCGACGTAAATGCTGCGGGTTTGGAGACACTTGAAAATAATGAGCGGGGTACTCATCTTTTTATTGACGCTGTGAAAAGGTTGGATACTGCAGCTAGTATTGGCTTGTTATTACAGTAGTAGTGCCTCGGTTTTGCATTTGATAAATTATTTATACAGTAATACAGTAATTTGGTATATTTACTCGTAGAGTTTAAATGTTGAAAATAGAAGTTATTTTAATTGTATATAATTTAGCGGTTATTATTTAAAAAGTTGATAATTATAAGCTAAATGAAATCATTTAACTGCATCAAGATTAAAGGATTTTTTACAGATCGAATTTTACGGTAGGTTTTTAACGATATAGCTTTTTTGTAGGCCTACTGTAGTTTATATTTAAATTAAGTTTATTTTATTTTGTGCTAAACAATAAAAATAATAGTAAGTGTGTATTGTCGATTAAGCTTATTATAATTTATTATATTTATATTAATTTAATGTAAGTTTTATAAAAATAAGAATTTTTAATATGCTACCCCCCCCCCCCCCCTCTAAGAATGGTCGGAAAATTTCCGAAGAGAAATCTTCGTTTAAATGATGTTAAATTATGTGAGAATTTAGTAAGTCGTTGCTAAATTAATGTTGAAGAATTTTGATGTTAAATTAACAGGCCAATAAAGTCTAATTCAGTAATATGAATTACACAAAATGTACAGCCCAAAGTTTGCTACATTCAATAAGGTTATCAACAACTGAAATCTCATTCAAAGGAAAGAATTGATTTTCTGACTTACATGAAATACAGCAATTGCCATTTTTGGCAAGATGGAATCGATCCGATTGCCACAATATGTGCAATGAAGGAAACTGCCCGCTATTATTTAGTTCATTTTGGTAAGATTTATCAAGTGAGTCCGCAGCTAGGTATTGGTTTTAACCAGTGCAGAAAATAAAAATTACTAAAAGCAAAATGTAATTTAGCTAAATTAAATAAAAAATAGTAATTTCTTTAGAAAAATTAATTTTTTATTAGTTAACGCAAACCCTAGCCCTTAACCTAATTCTAACGGTAAAGTGCCTAAAAATATATAGTGATCGAGAAGTTACTGTGATAGAAGGGGGCGTAGCTGGTTAAAAACGATGCCTAGCTAAAGACTGTTTTTGAATGATGTATACAATATTTCTTTCCATATTAAATTTTATCGTCCGTTACGAATCCTGCTCCATATGATAATGCTTCCCGCTGACAGCCCATTTATCGTCAGGGAGGGGGGCCTGGGGGGCCAGGGAGAGGGGGACCAGCTGGACCCCGTCGCGTCTCGGAGTCATCGCGGCGTCGCTTAATTGCGGCAATAAATTTTATGGGGCGCCGAGGGGATGTGTAGGCGCCTGGGCGCTGTGCCTCTCCTCCCCCGGACTATTCCCCAACCTCTCTGTCACCCCCCTCCCCCCACTCTCTTTTACAGAGAAAAAAGTGTTTAATCCATGGAAGCGTCACGTGATAACAGACGTATGATCATGTGATGATTTTAAAATTTATCATTTTTTTGATTCGCTGACAAAATGCCTGTTACTTTAATTAAGAGCTAGATAATGTAGGCTAAAGTTATTTATTTTAATCTTTATTTTATTGTTTTATTGCATTATTAAATTATGTATACCGGTAGTCTTTTGAGTAGAATAATTAAAATTATTAATTTTTGATAAATTGGACACCGCATGCTTTATAATATTTATAATAATAATAATACGATTATAATATTTCGTTAACTTTTCTGCACCCCTTAGTAATCGCTTTTGCATTATTTACTACATGTGGGATAGTTATTAATTAATTAGTTGATAATTAGTTGCATAGTTATTTAATTCAATAAAATAATTATTTATTTTATTGTAAACTATACCCCTCCCTCCCTTTCACCCTCTCTTCCTCAGTTTCCAGTATTTGTTTTCTATCATTTGATTATGCTGACAATTTGAAATAATTTTTGAATAGGGGGGAGGGTGTTCCAAAATGCACGGTAGCCCCATCATTCACATTAAAAATAACCATGAAGAGTTACTTATCACTCATCACTTGGCTTATACGCGCACAGTTCACTTTGCTAAATAGAAACATTTGTGCTGATGTGACGTGAATCGTTAAATAAGATAAAATAACGTTGAATCAGTTCGCCTAATAGAAATCGATACCTTGTTGCAAATATTGATTGAATAAAAAATATCTGAAAAATATCAAGACTCCATTCCTAGCACTTTTCTAAGTAGGCATAATACATTTCAACAAATATTTTACCTAGGGGGTTACATCCCTCTCAGGCCCCCTGTCTTGCGCTATAACCCCGCGGTACAGCTGTCCCCCCACGCTACTCCAGGGCCGTTTGTTTACATTAGCCCCTCGATATTATTGAAGGTCTGGTTTTTAACTCGGTTAATTAGGTTATGCTGATTGTGGCTTTGTTTTATGCCAGATTTATTAGCATCGATTTATTAGCAAATATTAGCAGCACTGATGAATGATTGAATGATTGAATGATTGAATGATTGAATGATTGAATGATTGAATGATTGATGAATTTATTCTGTAAAACTATTTTTGATTTGTTTATATTATGTTTTAATAAGGCACCAATTGATTATCTAGTTTTAACTCACATGCAGTATATTATCTAAATATACAATACATACTTTAAAATGCAATTATACAAAGTTACAGTATATATTATTCATATTTAGTTGAATGCATACATTCTCTATGTATGTCTATATATATTCTTAGTGTCAAATTTATTGACTAATTTATTTTTAGCCAAGCATTATAGTTTGAGCAAACTAGGACAAGTGGGTGCTGAATTAAATCTTTTTCTTTGAATGTCAGAGTTAAAGATTCTAGAGTGTTTCAGCTTTTATTGTGACAAGTGCCTCAAGCTTGTGTCAGATTTTCTGTCATAAGTTGAAATATGACACAAGCTTTCATTGGAAGAGTGCCTCTAGCAAAACTTGACATTTCGCAGAATGTGCTTTTTATATAAAAATTAAGTTTTCTGATCATTGTTGGAGAAAAATGTATTCTTTTTTGTCTTAAAATTTTATTGGATTTAAAATAGATTTAGTGAATATTTTTAACGAAATGAATTTTTTTTAATGAATTCTTTTTGTCTTATAATTATTTCAACTGATAATCTGATGCAAGTACTTAGTTGTAACTGTTAATTTAAATAGATTTATATTTGTGGGCAGTCAATAAAATTTAATGATAAAAACAGATTGCGATAAGACCCCTCCCCCTCCATTTTGACCTGCATCCATCCCCTCCCAGTTTTAGAGGGGGAGGGGACAAGCCACCGGATGTTGAAATAATTAGTGTAAACGTTTAGTTGAAAAACTGCACTGAGTTGATAAACAGATTGGGATAAACAGTATAAACAGTGTTGATCTTTGTGCCAAGCTTTTTATCTCTCTGTCTGTTCCTCTACATGTACGTCTGTCTCTGTGTGTATGTGCCTTGTGTGCGTGTTTGTGTGTGTTTGTCTGTTTGTGTGCGTGTCTGTTTTTAGAAATCATGGAGAGACAGCGAGAAAGAAATAAAGAGAGGGAGCTAGAGGGAGGGAGTGAGGGAGAGAGAGACCAGTTTTTAAAAATAAAAATTAGATTAAGAGAACATTTAGAATTAGGGTTAGGATGTTTTTAGCTTTTAAGATGTAATTTACAAGTTGAAATATTTCACTAATGGGCGGGGCTTGTTAACTACACCGCCTCGCTGTTATATGAAATCTTTGAACTTTCACCTAAAATCAATACGTCATCGATACGTCATCGAATATAAAGTGCATGATCCATGTCCAGTTCTAAGTGATGAGTGATTTAAGTGATGAGTGATCCATGTCCAGTTGTAAGTGATGAGTGATATAAGTGATGAGTGATCCATGTCCAGTTCTAAGTGATGAGTGATCGGCTACACCAAGCTATGGTATCACTAGTTATGATATAGGATCCCACATATGTTATACACCTGGTGTAACACTGTTCCACGGAATATGTTCAATTTTATTCCATTTATCGTCCATCCACTGGTGGACTAATGGATGGTCAGTGAAACAAGTTCACCCCCCTCCCCCCACAGTGTTTTGTTTGAAAAAAATAAAGTGACAAATAAAATATATTTACAATATTTAGTTTTTGCATATATGTACGATAGTCTATGAATTTTTAATCTTATATTAATCTTTATTAATGTTTTAATCTCTGTGTTAATTGCTATATACGAGTATCGTAGTATTTTAACAAAAACATATAATATATAACGTAACTTTAAACATTATAACATTAAGTCAACTTAGTAATATATTAATTGCTAATAGTATATTAATTATATACAGATTTAGATATATGTATTTTGCATATTTTTTGTTTACGATTTTGTATGTAACATTTTTTTATAACCCCCCAAAAAAAATTTTTTTTCATCTGCCGCAGAGTTCATTTATTATAAGAAAAATGTTTACATTTGGTAGACCTGCTGGTTAACCCCTGGATGGTTTTATGGGGGAAAGTTTGGAACAAAGATTTCGTTATTATCTTAAGCAAAAGATCTGATCTAGAGATATAGTATGGTTTATATAAACGAATTAAAATAACTTTGATTTGTAAAGTTACAGTATTGTTCAGTTTTGAGTTTTGTCAATTGCGCTTTTTAGAATATTTATGTAATGGTAGGGCTCTTTTGTTCTATAGAACACAATAGAGACACTGTTTCACTTATTTGCCTTTTGATCTGCCCGTTTGTTTGTCAATCTGTATGCCTGTCTGCCTGTCTGTCTGTCTATCTGTCACTGTCTGAGAAGCCTGTAATTAGTCAGAAATGATAAAGACAGAACAATAAGAAATGAAAAGAGTATTATCATGCACGATGTAACGAATACAGAAAATATAGAAAATATTAAAAATGACTTCGAAATTTCATCTAAATATCTCAAAATGCATCTAAAGCTAAGAAATCAAACTGTTTTTCAATAAAAAAGATTCCTGTACAATTTGCTATTACTTTTAAAAGTTCTATTTGTTCCTATATTATAAATAAAACGTTGATGTAGCAGTTTGCTAAATCTTTTGGACAAATATAAAACTATTCCAGATGTACTCTTGATTGATATTCTTCCTTTAAATCTTTTCAACTCAGACCGCTACTATAAACTAAATCCTCCAAGAATTCAAACCACGTGTCTAACTTCCATCGCAAGATGGCGGACGGTCGGGGGAAGAGGGTTACTTCCGGTATTGTTTGGGTTAAGGAAGCGTGCTCGGGTCAAGCATTGGATTGATGTTTGATTTGTTTGTAATCTGCCGCATCTTCTTTATAATTATCATAAGTGGTATAGGCTGTTACTGGTCTAGGCTATAGGCTTTAACTGGTCTATAGACTATTATAGGCTATAACTGTTACAGGCTGTAGCTAGTTTTTGTAGGCAGCGGGGCTGATAGAAGGATTATAGATTAGGGGAGGGTGGTGTGTTATTATTTTATGTTGTGTTTTTTTAACCCAGTGAGCCCAATTACAAAATAAAATTTGGTTGATCATAAACATTTAGGATTTGTATGTTATGGATTATAATTTTTTATTGTATTTATGGGGGTGGTTATAATCATTATATGATTAACTAAAACTACGCAAATATCATTAAGGCCTACATTATATTATCAAGCATTGAGTCATTTAAACTTTCTAATTGTATTGTTTATTTTCAGATAAATATTATAAACATATAATGGAGTATCGTCAGTTCAGTAGAAATAGTATGTGATACCTGTTCGAGGCGTACTTAAACTTCTAAATTGAAAACTTTATTTTTGACTTAAAAAATTCATCCACCCATATTTCACCCCCATAAAAATGTGGGGCAGATTTGTAAAAAAGATCCAAAAACCCAAATCACCCCTCTCCGCTCCCTTCAATTCAGACGTTCCCGCACCCGCCCCCGTCCCCTCACCAAATGCACACCCTCCTCTCGATGAAACTACCCGCACCAAAAACGACAAAAATGTTACCACTCCAAAAACATCCAACAAAATCGACGCAAATCCTCCTGATCCAATCGTGACGTCAGATGGCGTGACGTCACGAGGGAACAAAATGAAGCGATTGTTGTCTTTTGGTAAAAGTCAGTCTCGCAGAAAAACAACCGTCGTTGTTTTAACGGAAAACGAATCCAAGAAAAATTCTGACAAAGAACTGGAAGCAGTTAAATTACGCTACGAAAAATCCCTATCAGGGGGGGACAGCACCCGGAACGCCCCGGATTTTACGAGTTTTAGGGCTCCGGAAGAACCCAAAAAAGTATCTCGCCCCAAACGCGCTTCATTAGAAGAATTCCTGGATTCTATTTTCGTCGATTCGGAACAATTGGATCGAAATGAGAATCCGGTTAATCGAGACGGAGCTAATAGAAATCGCGTTGTGACGTCATTTGATACTGACGTCGGTGACGTTACGCAGTTTTCAGTTTGGGTTCATAGGACTTGGAAGGCTGACAGCGAGAGTGATGACGTTGATTCATCCTTTGATGATACGAATAAAAGCGCCTCTGATGGATCAATTCCCGAATTACCCGCAGTGTCCACAAAAGCGTCCTCCGCTTTGAAGGCGTCTCTGCCCCCTCCACCGCCCCCACCCCCGCCCCCTCCTGTCCCATCTCGCGTGGGCAGGATCTCGATGAGAAAGAAGCCGGGGAGGATTTCACCACCAAGATTAAAGAGGAGACAGAAGGCTGCTCCGAATGAAAGTGGTGGAATTGGAGATGTGGAGGTTGCTCCGTGGAGAGGAAATGTGGAATCTGATAAAGTAGAAAATAATGGAACAATTGGACATTCTTTACAACACGCGACATGTCAAACGCGAGAAAACATCGCTGGAAAAAGTTTGGGAATAGACGAAGTTGATTGGCAAGCGATGACATCATCAGATAAAAACCAACCTTGGATCTTACACGAAGGATGCACTTGTACAGTTCTGGATATCAACTCTCATGAAATGGGATTACAGAAATCTGTTTCCAGGAACCAAATCTCGGATGATTTGTTAACATTTTCGGATGAGCTTCATTTCGACCATGCCATTACAGAATCTCGTGAGAAAGATATAATTTCTGACATTCAGATGAAGACTTTTGATGAAAGAATGAATGTTGATGATGTTGTTACTTTGTGTCAAACAGTAAAATGTCCTCCAGTCATTGAAGTCTCCAATCATGACCAAACTCTGACCAACCAACTTGGTTCTATTAGTCATGTATCTGGTTCAAAGACCACTTCAATAAACTTTGACCCTTTGGTATTTACCATGAATGCTACCAACAACCCAAAGTATGAGCTTCATTCTTCTGCAGGTCATCCCAGTAATCTCCAAGGTGGTGTTGTCCAGTTCCGTCCGAAACAACTGACTGACAATTTATCAGACATCTCCAACAATACGTACGAGTCATCACAAATGATGTTTCTACCTGTGGATGTAGGAACACGTGATGTAAACTTGTCATCGCAATCTGGTGATGAAGCTACTTCTGCGGCAACTACATTAGTTATATCTTCATTACATAGCAACTACCCCCAACCCATGGACTCCCCGAGACCTGCAGGATCAGACCAGGGAAGTCCTGATCCTTTTTCTTCTTCAGACGGAGAGGGGAAGGACTCAGGGTATGTGACGTTGGAGGACCTCCAAGCCCAGCTGACATCATCAGCTTCGGACAGCAGTAGTTCCAGCAACCGAGGAAGTCTGGAAAGCTACCCAATCTTGTCATCTGATGGAAACTCGGGTAAAATATTGGAATCTGAGAAAAGATCCGTTTACCAAAAGGATTCAAAATACGGAGGTGATCTTCATTTAAAGAAAAACCAAGGCGGTAATAAGTACGCATTACAAAGTGTTCCAACATTTGGATCTACTTCTTTCACCACTGCGGATGATTCCGCTCAACTTCAGGTGACACTGACTGTCAAGCTGGAAAGTAAGATGTTTCGGAGAAGGCGGAATCTGGAGGGATTTGATGAGGTTGATTCGCGGGCGATTACCTCACCAGAAAATATCATTGCACCACTGGTGGATTGCTCGTGGAATGGAGGAACCACCTCGACACGGATCCTGGAAGATATACTGGTGAAAAATGGAATAGTAAATAAAATTTCAGATGATTTGGTTGCGGAACCTAAGTGTTCAACTGATGTGAAATCAGCCAGTAGATGTAATCTACCGCACGATGGCCAGATGGACACTTCTGAAATGATGCCATCTGAAGTAATTCATCCACAAAGTTGCAAGGGTAATGCATCAACGGAGAAACTGGATCTGACAGAAGTAGATGATGTCATCAAGAGAATACGCTGCACTTGTGGCAGAACGATTGATTTGGAATCAAATTTACAATGCAGTACAAAAAAGATTCAGTGTTCACCGGACTACTTGCTTAATTCTTCAAGGACTGAGAATATCACATTAAAGGATTGTCTGTCCAAAAATTTATCTAAAAGTTTCACGTCTAAAAACGCATCGAAAGATTTCTACGATAGAAACTCAGATTCGAGGGACGCCAGGGATACCAGGGGATATGATGACGGAGCGTACCTTCCCCCGCTGTCAGAGAGACCCTCGGAGGCCACCACGAGGTCCTCCAGAGGTGGATCTACCCCCATACCAGGGGAAAGAATGAGAACCAAGTCGACCACGAGGGAGGATGAGATCTGCCAGAGTTGTGCCATGAATGAGTCTATGATGAGCACAGAGAGTGACGTCACCCAGTACAGCTGGAATGAAGATGAAGAAGACGGAGACACCGCAGATATCGACAGCGTCGTGTTTCCTTGTCTCAGGAATCCCAGCACAAGAACCTTCTGTTCTCCTTCTAAAGGAAGACGGTCACCATCAACATCTTCAGAAATGTCCAGTGCTCTGCCCTTGACTCCTTCAAGATCAAACACTTTGACCTACACGAGGAGGTGCAGGCAGCGCTCGAGGGAGAACAAGGAGAATCTGGAGAGAGAGGTTGATTCAGTGAACGCAGACAAGTCTGGATTTATGAACACGACGTCATCACCAAGTAAGTCTGGATTTATAAACGTTCTCCAGAATCTTTTCCGACGTGACAGAGAAAATCGGACCAATCGCGCGTCTTCTGCCACGCCCACAAGTCGAGACTGTCCAATGAGAATAAAGCATCGATGTAACACCGAGTTACACTCGGATAATTTGGAAAACATCCGGAATATTCCGGCGGAATGTACCTCACATAGATGCCATTCATCCGGGAGGGATTCCTCCAGAAGACTGGATAGTTTGGAACGCTCTGCCCGTGGTAGTTCCTGTCTGAGACACGAGGTGGACATTTGTTCTGATTCCCATTCGTACGCAAGGCATGCATGTGATGTGAAAGGTGTAAATTCACACGAGTTGCCATTTGATATGAGAACAAATGTACGAAAATCTCGTCTGCAGATGACGTCATCAAATCGTCACAAAACGTCACGTTCCATATCGTCCACAAGAAGTACGTGTTCCGCCAATTGTCCGGAGAAATCTTCCGCTTGCGGTGGATCAGTGAGCGGAAGTTCCAGACCCCCCTCTTCCAGGGAGATGTGGAGTGGGGAGGGGAGGGGCGGTAAGATGTTTTTTAGTCCGTCGATGAGCAGTTTTGGGAGCGTGTTTTCCAGGGGGACGACCCCGAGAGGGGGATCGAGGGAGGCGTCGAAGGCCCCGTGTGAGTCAGGGACCCCCCCATCTAGGAACCCTTCGACTGCGTCAACCGAATCGCGACTCGCAAGTAAGTTATAATTAATTTTTATAGTTTTTGATTATTTATATTTTGTATTAAATTGTGTTAAATGAACCAAAGGAAGAAAATTTTGTTCAAAAAGGCAAAAAATAAACTTTATAATTTGTTTAATAATTTCACACACAGTGTATTCTTCACACACAGTGTATTCTTCACACACAGTGTATTCTTCACACACAGTGTATTCTTCACAAGTCAATACTTTTTATATTAAAATCTTTTCCTAATTAATTTTTTCAGCTCTTTTTTTCTCGAAATTTTCTCTTATTATTTCTCTTTATCATCTTCTCGCTTTTAATCATTCTCTTTCCGTTCATCGTCGCTTGGAAATCCGGATCCGGCGGATTGTCCCCCCCCCACCTATTCCCCCATTCCCCTACCCCCTTGAACAGTGGGTGGGTGTAGAATAATATATAAATTTAAGGGGGTAGGGGTCTTTAAATCGGGTAACCTCAGAAAACGGCCGCAAATACATTAACGCAATAAAGTGATCCCGATAAGTAATTGAATAAACCTAACCCTAACTCAAACCTGTCCCAAACCTAACCCTAAACGTGAACTGCGCTAAAAATGTGTGAAAAAAGGTTTAAAAGTTTTAAGCAGAAATGCATTCTTCTTGTTTGTAATGGTGAAATATTTTAGACTTTTTTTTCACAGTAAAAAATTCAGTGGGAGGGAGAGATTGAGTCGAACCCCTCCCGCACCCTGAATGCTCGATAAGAGGGAGACGCGGGGTTCGCGCCCCGACGATCTCGTTGAGTTGTACTTTGGTCCATATTTGCTTGATTACTGTTTCCTTGGTCTCTAAGTCTAAATGAAGCGTGCACTCACAAATTCAGATTTAGTCAAAAATAAAATTGATCAGAATAAATTGGTCTTGTTAGGTAGAGATAGCACATTTTGAGCATGCAGACAATTGACCTAAATCTTTTCTTATTACGTTTTTCCATTCTGCAGATACTTGTTATGAATCTATAATTGATGTAAAGTAGTTTGATTCTCCATACACACTAAAATCCAATACATTAGTTTGAAGTAGGATTTCTTTAATAATGTATATGTAAAACATTACTGTTATTAGGGTTAAGTTTAATCTTCAACTATTTTTCCATAATCTTAAATTACATAAATTAAATTACTTATTGTATAGATGAACAATTGTCTATTTATATCTTTTTATTTCACCAACAACAAAGTTTGCTTGCAGATATTTAAACTAAATATTTCTATAAGAAGTTTAGTCTATTATATAAATAATATGAAAAATAAATCCGACTGTTGTTAAATGGTTGGCCAATAAATGTATGTTATTATTACTCGGTATAATACTCGAGGTGTAATGTTGTGAATATCTCTGTGAGGTTGTTGTATAAATATGCAAGAATATAGAGAATATGCAGAATATAGAGAATATGCAAGAATATACATCATTTCTATCAAATATACAGAGATTATATTTCAGATGTTATATGATATTTATTCTTTGCTTTCTCAAAGCAATTTTTTAGTATGAAGTTGAATCAGTCTCTCTGTATGTCTGTCTTTCTGTCTCTGTATCTCTCTCTCTCTCACTCTCTCTCTCTCTCTCTCACTCTCTCTCTCACACATTTTATTTCTAATATTTTTATATTAATTCTACAAACAAACAACATGTTTCTACGAACTCTAGAATCATTGCAGCAGCTGAAGCAGTTGTTGCAGGCCTATTATGCAGCTGCTGAAGCAGCTGTTGCAGGCCTATTATGCAGCAGCTGAAGCAGCTGTGTAGGCCTATTATGCAGCAGCTGAAGCAGCTGTTGTAGGCCTATTATGCAGCAGATGAAGCAGCTGTGTAGGCCTATTATTCAGCAACTGCAGCAGCTGTTGTAGGCCTATTATAATGCAGATGAAGCAGCTGTGTAGGCCTATTATTCAGCAGCTGAAGCAGCTGTGTAGGCCTATTATGCAGCAACTGAAGCAGCTGTTGTAGGCCTATTATGCAGCAGATGAAGCAGCTGTTGTAGGCCTATTATAATGCAGATGAAGCAGCTGTGTAGGCCTATTATTCAGCAACTGCAGCAGCTGTTGTAGGCCTATTATGCAGCAGCTGAAGTAGCTGTTGTAGGCCTATTATACAGCTGCTGAAGCAGCTGCTGCAAGTGTAAACACTCATAAAACCTTGCGGGCCTATTATGCAGCAGCTGCTTTAAGCTCCTTAACAATCAGCAGCTGCTATAGAAAAGGATTTCGTGGTAATAATGATTGATGCCTAGCTTTCAATTAATCAGACATAAACCAGCAGCCTACAGGCGCCGCAGCCTAAACCAGCAGCCTACAGGCGCCGCGGCCTAACTATGGCCTATAGTACATTGAGACATTGAATGCATTCAATGGATTCTATTCCTTAGGGAATAATATGTACTCTTGATTGAGTTCATTAATTACATTTTCTCTCTCATACACTGTATATATTCTGTCTTTCCGTCTTTTGTTAAATAATAATATTTCGCCTTTCCGTCTATTGTAGGCATTGGCTCGTAGGAGCTCATTGAATTTTTCGAATAATTATCAAGGG
>JAQIXG010003236.1:0-15429 GCA_034700105.1 Oconnorella tubifera
CATCAGTAAATCTTGTTGCTTCTTTAGCAAGAATGTCAGCAAGATCATGAATATTGTAATTAATATGTTCAGGGATCCACATAATCATTATTTCAGAACCTAATAATCGTTCACAGATAGAATTAATTAAAATGGGTCTAGAATTTGATTTCATATCCTTAATATCTTTCAAAACAGAAAGACAATCAGTAATAATTAACGTTTTATCGAAATTTTGTAAAACAGATAATTCAATCGCTTCTTTAATAGCAAGAGCTTCTGATGCATATATACTGATATCATCAGGCAACCTTTTCCCAAAATGAATATTCTGTGTTGGAATAGATAAACCAATTCCAACACGTCTGTCGTGTGTTTTGGATCCGTCTACTAAATTATGAATTCTTTCTTTAAATTTTTGCTCAACATATACTTGAATATCAGATGTCTGATGTATCTTATTGTTAAGTTGCTTTTTAAACTAACTAAACAGCAACAGCAAATGCATAGCGATGTTTATAAATTTCACTGAACTATATAAATCGCGTCAGACATACGTTTGACTGTATACCAACAATAAACCAGCGCTTAGCCTAAGCTATGCTTGGGCTGTATTTCTATTACACTTGTATAACACTGTCGCTAATGATCGCTCGACCAATCATCGTCTAGATAACTAGGTCACCACTGGACGCCTCACTGCATCGCACAGGTGTGTATGTAAATGAGGTCAAGCAATCAAGGCGATAACTGCAGGTAGTTTTAATATTAACGGACTCAGTCCGGAATAATGGATCTAGTCCGGACTTGGTGATCCGTGAAGTGATCCGTCCTGGGGATAGTTTTTCAAAGATTGATAGACTGAGCGAGAGAAGGAGAGAAAGAGAGGGAGAGAAAGAGATTTTTAAGGTAGGAATTTGTTGTGTACACATACACCTTTATGGCGTATACTTATTTTAGCAATCATTGCAGACAATAAATAATTATCAATAGAATCTATTTATTTTGTGATCTATTAGAGTGTTTGTTTTAAAAGTTATTATAATTTCAGAAGATTATTGTCTATAAGTAGTGGTTTTAAAGCTAAACATAAGTTGAAATGTCTAAAAATTAAATCAATTTTAAAGCATCAAGTTCATCTCCCAAGTTCTACAAATAGAGCCAAATACACGCAACTTGATTGAATGTTCAGTTTATGATGACGCAACGTACCGAATTAAAGAAATAATAGATAAAAATTAACTGTTGCAATTTATTCCTTTGAGTGCATATAGATAATTTAGTTATTTTAATGGAAAAAAGATTTTATAATCATTAAAATTAATAATTTTAATGATTGATGCTGGACTATAGGACATAAATCAAGATCGACTGAAGTGAGAATTCTAATATTCCTGAAATAGTGACATAATACCATTACGATATTTTGTGATTTTTAAAACTATTCTTAACTTTCAATTCTTTTTAGATTGTATGTTTGTAGAAATATTTTTATATTATTAAGAAGAATATCAAATGTTATCATTAGGCTGTTGCAGGTTATGATTTAATTATATTTTCAGATTCTTCTTAAATCTAATTTCTCATTTCATCAATCAGCTCTTTTCCTTTCAGATACCATCTATATTTCCCTCTTACTATTCTTCTGTTACTATTTCCCCCTTCTTCATTATTCATTCCCAAATTCTCGCATAATCTATTCACTGCTGCACTAGTTCAATACAACAATACATGACTACAAGAAACTTTTCCTACTGAAAAATTAATCCATAAAAGGTGTTTTAACACTCAACACCTTTAACTCATAATTTTTTATCCCATCCCCTCTCCCTCTTCCCTATAATGTATCCCCAAAACGCCGGCCCAGTGTCCGTCGTCGACCAGGAAGCCATCGCCCGTGCCCGCTACTTTGCCCAGCTCCAGCGTCGCTCCATGCCCCCTCGATGTCACCCTGTCTCCATCGTCGTTGTCGTCCTCTCCCTCGGCATGCTCTTCATTGGGCTCACAATGACCATCATCGCCAACTGGCCAGGAGCCACGACAATAGGGGAGAACCCTCTTAAGATTGCTGGTCCTGTGTTGCTCGCGGTGGGGTCAGTGTTCTTCCTTTTGGGAGTAGTGTTGACTTGTGTATTGAATAGAAGAGAGAGGCAGAGGTGGGAGGAGAATCTGATTAAACATACGATGCAGCAGCAGAGAAGGTTTGGAAAGAAAATATTATTTGTTGCTTCTATCTTCTTCTTGATTAAGCATTTAATATGGAGAAAATTAATAGTTTTCATCTATACAATCGTTCAATATAAAGAAGTGCAATATGCAACAGTGAAATATACAATAATACATAGCAATATACAATAATAATAATTCTTTTTCTTGTTCTTTATATGATTCAGATTAATATCTTTGTGGACAAAATCTAGATTATTCAATCATTCTTAAATTAGAGCATGTAGTTGAGGCATAACTTTAAGTATTAAAATTGTAATTTTCGACAATATTTGCAATAAATAGCATCATGAAGTCAAGGTCTGTTTAGCTGATCGTCCAGATTTGTAGAATATGTTAGGGTCATGTGTTCACTCATCAGTGCTATTTCTGAACATCTAGTTGGCAACATTGTCATCATCTTTGACTTTGTCTATTGTGATAGAATACTGATGTGATATAAATTCATATATATCATTTGTCTGCCACTAAATACCAGTTTTTGTGTTGATTTAATGTTTAAAAACAGTAAATAAAGTTATATCTTGTTACTTATCAGTCTATTATCCCATTTAGAGGCAATTGAATGTATTCATCTATCTATCCATCTCTGTCTATCTATCAGTCTATATATATCTATCTATCTCTGTCTATCTATCTTCTTTTAGCGCTGTTGTCAGTACACAACCTCTTGTCAGTAATGGGAATGTCTACTCTGAGATAACCCCCTATGCGGGTCCCGGTAAATCATCCTTGCGCACTTCAAAGGCCTTTGGAGAGGACAGCGAATCAGGCCCCGGGGGCTACTACAGCGGGGGCAGCAACAAGGGAGGCTATCCGGTCAACTCAATGCCTGATCCGACCAAAAAATCATCCGGAAGTTTCCACGACGGAAGCGTAGATTCAAACTCCCAGATTCCCGACCCCATTCGTTTGATTAGAAACCGTCGGGGCCCCAACGGAAGCTCCGGAGGCTCAGCAAATGTTTCCTCAGAGATCGGGGCGGCTGATCTGGGCTCGATTGGGGTTTATTCTCCCTCAGCGGGTAAGCAGGAGGACAGAAGGCGTTTGTCCCCGAATAATGTCTACGCAAATGTGGGTTATGTTAGTAATGAAACGCAGGGGAGAGCAGAAGAGGAAGCTAGAAAAGCGGCAATGGCAGGAAGAAGACAGAATAGTAATGGACCGAATGGTCAAGGTGGGAATGGTACGCAAAGAGGTGATGGGCAGCCTGTGGGTCAGCAACAGTATCATCCGGGTGCTTTGGATCAGCAGCACCTTAGAGTTCACATACGAGCGCAGCCCGGGACCGCAGTGCTGATCACTCCTTCGGCAACACCCCCCTCAGCCACGCCCCCAAGAGGGGCCCAGCGATACAGAGCGAGTAAGGACTCTGAGACAGAGATTTAGTAGAACTGTAGCTAAGTTTTGTATGGAAAAGAAATTATATCGCATTATACATTGGAGGGAGTAACGGAAATCGAAGAATAGTATAAAAACTTATAGAGAAAAGGTTTTTAATGATTTCGTGATTGCACTACCAAGGTTTTGAATAAAAGTGTTGAGGTTTAAATAATAAAGATAGAATTTTTATACAAGAATCTGAAAAATAAGTTAAGTAATGAGTGATAGGACTAATTTTGTAGATTATAAAGAGGTTTTGATGCAATTCAAATTTGACAAAATGTATATTATTTTTAAGGTTAATTTTTCTTAATAATCGAGTATACATGTATACATCAGTTTAATGCATTCGTTTAGCTTTTATACTGGCTGCTTACCATATATGTTAAGTTATGTTTATAATTATTTTGTAAAGAAAATTGATATAAAAGCTTTGATAATCATCGAAGTCTTTTTATAAGAACTATTTATATTATGTATCAGAATGTCCCGTTGTATAGAGAAACAGAATATATATTCTGTTGTTTATCGTATTTGTATCAAAATATAATTTCTTAGTACTCGCTAACTTCTATATTTATATAATATTACATGCTCAATTATATCAGAGAGTTTGACATTATTGTTTTAATATTTAGATTAAATTTGAGATTAAGAAACACCAGAATTAATAATTGAACAGATGTAGTAATTTCTATCTTTAATACTCGTGTGTATATTATATAGATCTGTTTAATTGTAACGATATTTTGCATTTTGTAAAATAAATCGTGCGAAGTTAGCCTATTTTAATAGCTTTAAACTTAAGTGTAGAATGTAAATAAACTTATAATGCATCCACTTTAAAAGTACTGAATAGGCTGAGTTATTTTTAGTTTTTACTTAATTTTGCAATATTTATCACAAGGAAATGTAAATCGTTTGCGATCAGTTTTTGGAAGATTTAGCTTGACTGAAGTCAGACGTTTTCAGGACTTTTCACTATGTTACTGTTTTATATTTAGAATGCTAATAATACTAAATACTCTTTTTGTTACATGTATAACAATTCCAATCCAAAGTGGATTAATGTTTTTATTGCGATGTTATTGTATATTTTATACTTTGAGGTTTTTTCTGCGTGCATTTTTCAAGTAAATACTCATTTTAACTGGATTTTATTTCAACTACAAAAAGCGCTATTTTTATATTTTAAGAAGATAGCATTATATTTACAGTGTCTATTTATTAAAATCTAAATTTATTGAATCTCTCTTTTATAACGCAAAACTTGTGAACGTTTAAATTATGAATTATTTTAGTTTTTGAGTAATTATTTAAAATTTGTGTTACTCTGTTATCATCATTATTTACATGAATCTCATTTACATTCAAATGTTGATTGTATTGTATTATGTAGGCTAGCGTCACAATGGCTTATATGACAGTGATATTTTGTCTTGTGACAGATTATATATATGATCTTAATAGTATATAACTCTCTACTCTCATTTAGAAGGTCTTGAATCTTATAAGCATAATTGAGGTAGAAAGTTGAGGTCCTGAAAATATAGAATATTGTTTCTATAAGTCTGTTGACAAACAAAGTGCAGTCAAAATCAAGAAATTGCTCTCTCAAAAATAACAGATTCAAATTGAACACATATCTTCATTCAGATTGAATCTAATAATGTCAAGAAATTCAAAGGAAGATACAAAAATATGTGATTGACGAAAAATATAGTTAGCATTTAAAATCGGAACAAATTAAAATAGTCGCCTCTCCCTCCACCCCCCCCCCCCCTAATCATTTAAAGCATTTCTTTCGCTGTTCGATTTGTTTAACTTGCCATTATATACAATTACAACATTTTTCATCACTGGGTCGGATGAAAAAAAATCTTTTTTGGGGGAGGGGGGTTGAATTATCAAAATTAACTTTTTAGATTTATAAAGTTATTTGTTATAGCCTGTAATGAAAAACAATACTTTCAGCGTTTGTCTATAAACTATAGATTTTACCGTGTATACAATATGTGTTTTGTCAGTAGAAAATATTTCTCAGACCAATGTATTTTGTATATTATAATATATATTATTATTACTCAGCTGTATAATATTTGTATATTATTGCAAGAAATATTAACGTAATAATGTAATAATAAGCTTTTAGAGACTTGTGTATATTGACTGCTGAGCCGATGATAATAAATCTTTACTTACTAGAGTTTGTTTGTCATTTTACGTAATTTATGAATAATAATAATTTTTTATTTATACACAATTAAAAGAATTTTTTTTACACAATTTTAATTTTCAATTTAAAGTTGTAACCAGCTCTTATATCTCGTATATTTGATTGCTCAAATGAATAAGTAAAGAGAGGGGGAGGGTAAGAAATTATTAGTTAAGTTATCTTTAAGTTATCGTTATTTAATTGTCAACAATTATTTAATTGCTAAATTATTAATTGCATCAATTTCCGAAATATTCTTTAATTACATTTTGATTTTGACATGCAAATAAATATACAATCTCGAGAACGCAGTGATCCTAGCGAATGAAAATAAAATAACTTCCGTGAAAAATCTCGCTCATATCGGTATAGCAATGTCTGAAAACATCGTTCTCTGTGCCATTATGTTTTGTAACCTAGGTTTCAGATATTTTTTCCTTTATCGCGGTGCTCGAGTACTAAGAACGCACTGGATTCAGAGGCAAGTTAAACTTTCATTTTCCCATATCGCATAATATCAGTGATAAATCGCATTGAAACTGTTGTTAAAAAATCGGATGTTTTATGCAATTTAAGCTATGATATGCGCATTGGAAATCTATTATAGGCATAGATAAAGTGGCGACCAATAATCCATTCTGCTGGTAATCTCTTCCTACGAGTGTTCATTGTTCATAATGAAATTATTATGTGGTTAAAAATAACTTTTATCCGCAAATTAGAATCGCATATGCCGCTGTGTTGCGAGTGCATTGTCAGACCTACTGAGATGTGATGCAGAGCTACAAAGAGAGAGATATACAGACGAACAAACAAGCGCACAAGCGGACAGATAAAGATAATGATAAGAGACAATAGTAGAGTAGTCATGAAGTCATTTTATAGAACTGTCATTATGGCTTAATGATAATATAAGTGTTAGGCTTTATTATAGTTAACACTGGATAGGTTCTTTGTTAGGAATCCGGATAAATCCCTAATCGCCATACTGCTTCCGGTTCCCTTCTATCGTTGATTAGGTAGTGTGTGTTAGGGGGGTCAATTCTGGTGTCAACTCAGATTTCAGGAATAATTAGGGAGTTAACACATTATCTGTAGGTCTATAATACAAGGTAGGCTTGAAATATAGTTTTATTTTCGAGTTATTATATCAGATATCATCAGAATACATATTTAGTACTTTTAATATTTATTTGTTGTTAACTTTAAATATTTCTTTTATTAAGTTAGTTAACTTGTTGTTAACTTTAAATATCTCTTTTATTAAGTTAGTAAGTTTAATGTAAATTAGATAATTAGGGACTAAAAGTCACTTATTAAATCACTGTATTTTCATATACTTAAAAAAAAAATTTAAATTTTTTTTTGCCTGATAATTTTTTTATTAAGTAATATTTTTAGCAATGCAAATTGACATTATAGAATAAATATAAAATAAATACATTGTATATTTAATTGGCTTATTAAAATCAGTATTAAATTTCTGAGATGGTCCCTGTGAAAATCTACTTCTGTTAAAATCAAGTGGAAGGGTCAGGTGGTAAGCGAGAAAAATATGAGTAGGGGGCCTATCCATCTTGATTTTTTTTCTAAAATCTGGAGCCCCATAAGGATCCGCCAAAAATTCATGTCATATTATTGTCAATTGGATAATAACAATTTCCTTCGTAATAGATAATAAAAATTTCATCCAGAATTGGAAAATAAAAATTTCTTTTCAGGAAAACGGATCCTCCACAATGGCAGAACTGTTATCAGTTGAAGTCCAAGTTCCTATGATGAGATCGAGTGAGGGGCAACTATTGGAACGTGTCATATCGGCCCCTGAGTCCGCGTGCGGCCCTGGGACCTTTATGAGGCTCAAAAAGATAGATAATGCGGACCAGGGGGTGACAGGGGGGGCCTTAACGCAGTTTGATTACCTGCCAAAACGCAAGGCTGTAAATATCGAATTCAAAAGTCTTACTTATTCTGTTTCAGAGGGGAGAAAAAAAGGTAGGTTTTTTGGAGTTTATTTTGTGTATTTTGGATTGTGGTATTTGGATCGCTGATTTGAGGAACTAAAATGATATGTTCTAATATTGTAGATTGTGTTATCCAGACGTTTTATTTCGCTGTGTGTTTTCTTAACTATAGTATGTACAGTATGTTCTTGAGTTGTTTTGTTTAAGTATTGTTCCAGTATTGGGCCTTTATGTAATTTTAATTTAAATAATTGTGTTTAACAGTTGATATAAACTAGAGTAATATTAGATTTTGGTTGTTGCTTTTTAACTGAGTATACTATAGTAATATGATTTGTAATTTTAGATAACCTTAATAATAATGAACTTTATTTTAATAGTTTGATTTAATGAAGTGACATCTTGAGAGATATTCTTGTCAAAAATCAGAGACAAAATAATTAACAAATCATCAATGTATGATTATTACTAATGGCAGTCTTTGACAGTTATGACAGAACGCTATTACAATCTTTGATATGACAGATATATATGATACAAGAAATATCATTAATTTGTTATATTTTGATTTCAAAATATTCTTATTCTTGAACCTTTTTTGGAATATATGAAATAAGTGAATTATACTATAGTATCAGAGGCTCAACTTTTTGGACTGTTTAGAATGTTTATGATGATTTTAGATACATTTTGAACATTATTTGTAGGATTAAGATCAGTATGAAAAATTCTTATTTGAAACTATCTGATTTTGATATTATAGTCTTGTCAATTTGTGGACAAAATCTAGAACTAAAATGTATAGAAAGTTAAAAAAGTATTTGCATCTGTTTCTTTGCTATTTTGTTTTTGTCTATTTATTTGATGTACTTTCAATCTTTCTTCTTGCTTTGACTGTTCGTTTCTTTCTTTTTTGTTTGTTTCATTGTTTGTTGCTTTCATTCTCCTTTTTTTTGTTTGTTTTTTCATTCTTTGTTTAATTCTTTCTTTGATTATTCCTTTTTATCTATCAGATAAAATATCTTCCTTCTTTCATGTTTAATTTTTCATCATTCTTTCTTTCCTTCCCTTAATTTTTTTCAAGCCACCACACACAGTCAAAACTACAAAATAGAATTATAGTTCTTGAATAATATTCTTCAGATTACAATTGACATATCTCTTAGGCCTATTTCTTTGTCTCCTTTTTTGAACTTTCAACGCAATCAGTGATAATCTATCGCATGATAGATTAGAGCTCTTTGCTACATGTCTAAATTTATAGAAATTAGCAATTAATTCTATCCTCATTGGTTATACTAATGGTTAGCTTTCAAAGAGATCCAGTTGCCCCCCTTGAATTTCAGAAATATTTGAGGAATTCTACGGTGTTCGTTATCGTTTACATTTTATACTCAACTTTGATTATACCATAGAAATATATGAATCAACCAATCAGCGATTTAATCCGATATACTCAATTTCAAGACGATATCTAATCATCAGGACGGGCCGTCCCAATAATTATCTAAGAAACAAGAGATCACTTTGGTGACATAAAATAGTCTGAGTTGACTAAATATGGTAAAAAATACAAATACAAATCTTTACATTTAGTGATAAAATACTAGAAGCTGTAAAAGTTATTTGAAAAGTAATAATAGAAGTTGCAAGTTTTTTAGTGCATTTTTTAAAATTGTATTGAATAATTTTCTCAATAAATAGAAGATTCTTTATTTTGTGAACTCCTAGACTGATATTTTAACAGTCCCCCTCTTTTTCTTCGCATGAGCTTTTGATTTCTTTTCTCTAACTTCTGTAAGAAATTACACCTCTTTAATTGAATTTCTGGATCTAACCCCGCGCATACAATAGATTATTAATAAGCCTAATGATATGATTGATTATCAATTAAGCTTATTCTATGATAGATATCAATTGAGCGTGTCCTAGCTGATTAGTGGCAGATTGATTATGTTCAGATGTCAATATTTATCTCTCAATAATGATAACTTTGACACCACTCGGAGTGGGACTGTTGATGAAGTTTATTTTGTCATCTAGATTATGGACTTAGACTGATATTTTTCTTTTTGTTTTAGGATAAGTAAGACTATATATCTACATTTTTGTAACACCCTGTAAAATATTAAATTACTATTTATGCTGCACTGTTTGTAAAATACTGTAACTGTAAATGATACTGGGATTTTTAATTAAAAGTTCAGAAATAATTGTATACAATATGTTTTCAATGTCTCAAATTTGTAATTTATTCCTAGTTTAATGATATTGTTGATTTATCAAATTTAACTTATAGGATTCATTGATATATTGTACTTTATGTAAAATACTGTAAATTGTAAATAATACTGAGATTTTTAATTAAAATTTCAGTAATAAACTGCATACTATATATGTTTTGAGATTTCAATGTCTCAAGGTCTTAACTTACATCAGTTAAATGGGGTTAAATTTGATTTATTAATTTTAAAAATTAATTTTACAAAAAGCTAATCTTTTTCTTTCATTAGTTGATCTTTTTCTATTTTATCTTTTTTGCTACTATAGACAGCAAATACAAAGCTAAGATATTTGTATATGCATAGGCCACAATGTGTATAAAAATTTAAAAATAATTTTTTTATTTTAAATTTCAAACACCCTCTAATTTTTAAAGTAATTGAATAAAAATAAAATTAACTAGCCCTACTATAATTGTTAATCCATATTATTTCTGAAAATAGTTTGAAGGTTTACCAGAATTATTCATGCACTAAAGCATATATTATTTCTAATGACGAGAGTCTATAATGTAATATCGGCAAGCTGCATTGAAAAAAGGATTTACTGATTTTTTGTTGCTGACTGTGTATTGATTTTGTCTAGTAGCTTTGGCTGCAGTTTTATATAGATGTTTTATGCATTGATTTGCACATTTAGTCTATTTACAGCCATGAACACGGGCAGATTTATTATCAGTGATCCAGTGCTCGTGCACTGTCAATGTCCTTGTTTGAAACACATTAATTAATTAAGTTTAAATGATGTATCGCGCTTATGACTAAAGTAGCGTGACTGATGATGCTGTAGGTTATTTGTTGATACTAAGAGCAGATTATTTATAAATTTGATTTTTAATGATAACATTGATGCTTCTTCATAAAAATGAGGAAACTGAAACGTATAACTGAAACGTTATATATTAGAATTTGTTTTATGTTTGTGTTTTTTCCTTTGGTATAGAAATTGGTTCATGCTTAATTTATGCCTGCAGTGTTACTGGGGAAGAAAATAATCGGATTATTTATTTCATTGCAAGCTTTTATGTCTGACATGGCATTTGTGGAAACTTTGAAGCTATTGATTAGACCTATTTTTTATTTAATTTTATAATCTTTCCTATGCTCAGTCGTTCTGCAGTTTATCACGTTTCTGTTCATTAGGTTCCATAGATAAAAAACATATAGATATCATTTGTCTCTCTCTCTCTCTCTCTCTCTCTCTCTCCCGCTGCTTTATCCTTTATCAGTTTCAAAAAACTTATAAGTACTCTCTCTCCACGTGACCAGATGTTTTAAATGAAAATCATGTATATTTCATGATTATCATGAAATATACATGTATTTTTCAGCCAATGGAATCGCAGTATCTTATTTTATATTTTATAGATAGGAAAGAAATCATTAATTTTATATAATTTAGGATTATGATTAGCAAAAAAACAGTCAATATCATTCTTTGTGATATGTAGAAACAAATTATGTTTTATTCAGTACAAGGCATATTGTTATAACAATTACATAAAAACAATGATACTATTGTTCTCCAGGGGGTTCTATTTATAGACTCAAACATTGATGTCTCATTGGTCGTTGTCTGTATTTTCAACTCTATCATTTTGGCCTACCTATCTGTACTAATTCACAGAATAAAAATTCACGCATAGAATTGATGAATTATCCCTGGTCTGCAGGGTACACGTGCACTTAGAAAGAGGCGGGCTGGGAATTAGTACAATCTACCGTCTCGGGAAATATAGGGAGGAAATGGTTGTAGCGTTTTCGCAGTGCGAACTTTGAACTTTAGTATTTTATCTAATCGAACTCAGAAGATAGATCATAAATAACACGGGAGCTTGTCATATCGCTTCGTGGACAGTTCGGACAGGTTGTTGGCCCACCAAGAGTAAGTTCGGGCCCATCATATAAATTGATATAATAAATTTAACACGTGATAGTTTATTACAGAAATAATGACAATTAGACAGCGTCTTTTGGTTTGCTTGAAAGTTCTAATTAAAGATAAAGTACTAGAAAAAGGCTGATTTTTGTGATTGAATATACATAATGGGCCGATCTCATTTTAACCTGGCCGGACTGACTTGTGTTTAGTAATATAGTATGTTAATTGTTTTTAATAGGAGCTTTTTATGCAGCAAAATTACCTGTAGATTTATATTCACTGAGATTTCATTAATTCATTTGTATCGATGAGAATTGTCTTCATTTAATTTACATAAAGCATTTGTTTTCATTCAGTAACAGATTGTGTGATTGCAAAATCTGTTTTTTTGTGTTGTAAATTTGATGCTTTTCGTGAGAGATTTCTCATTTATCTTAATAAGTTCTTTATTCAACTTCCGCTTCCGCTGCAATAGATTCAAGATTTTCATGCAATAAAGAATGGATTCAAGCTTATGATTTATCCTGGGCAATTAATTCTAAAAGCAATCAAATCATGTCAAAATAATGTGTGTGCTAAGTTGTTGATATATTTACAAGGATGTTGAGAGTGTCAGAGATGCAGTAATAAATACAATATTATTATCTGTTTTAATTAATATGTCATCTTATATTTGCATATTTTTTAGTAATTTTTCTAATCATGTGTGCTAGAATCATCTTTAGTCGTCTTATAATAATAGTACTTCTAAAAATTATTTTAAAAGCTAGTTATTAAAATGCACTAATGTACTTTATTCCAGTACACCTACACTAGTACATACACAGGCGTTGAAAAGCAATTTTTAAAAATGTACTTAAAAGTTAGAATCACATCCTTTTGCTTCGGCACTGCTGATTCAGTCATAATTTCTGCTGCAGTTTATTATATTTATTAATATTATCTATTTGTTAATTAACCTCTAAATCATCATCCTTGTAATGTTCGTTATAATTAGTTGTGTAATTAGATTAGTAAGTTGTGTAAACCAATTTGCATAAATGTATGTGAGTGTGTGGCTTTTGTCTAGTAAGTAATTAAACTTGATGTAGTAATTATGGTAATTATGATAAGCGAGTTGTGTTTGTCTGTTAATTTATGAAATTCTTGATGTGTTTATGTCATGAGTCAGTCATACCCTCTTTATGACGACTTTAGTTTAAATTGCTCAAAAGTCATGTAGGTTTAAAATTGGAGATGAGAATAAGTCGTAAATTAATAAATTAGTCATATATGATAATTTAGAAATGACGTTGTCATATAATCGTTTACATTCGTCATAAATACTGTATATATCATCAAGTATCGTGAATTTAACGAAAATTGTAATTTCTGAAGAAAAATTTCATATCAGTTAAAAATCTGTGTATATATAAATTGAATACTCATTTAATACTCGTCTTTAAATCATCGTATACATATGAATGATGATTTTATATATATCAGTTAGGATTTTAGCATCAAATTGACAATACAATATTTACTTTTATGTAATCTAATTTGCCAATTAGTCTCCTGAGACATTGTCCCATCTACATGATTATGTAGATTGGGAGTTACTGTTTTACTGATATTAGATTCCCTTTTGGAAACAAAAGCTTTTCAAATGCTTGCCTTGGACATCCCCAAAGGAACATTATTTAGTGCACTCCGCTAAGAGACACAATATTATTTGGTTTCTGCACATCCACTTCACAACATATTCCCTAACTTGTCTTTTTGTGCTGATGTAATACTAAGCAATAAACATTTGAAATTAAAACTTGTTTGTTTTTGTACCAATTTCGTGATAGTTGGCTTTCGTAACCTTTGGGATTGCGATTCAGGTATGAACTGTACATAGAGGTACTATAGTGACGTTTAGAATTTGTAGTGTTTTGTTCACTTTTTTCATTTGATGTCAATTTATTATATAATTTGTAGACTTTTGTTGTTAGCCAGTTGGCGCCTTGTTTATTATTTCTTATTTTTAACTTATGTTTGTATATGAATAAATTTGACTTAAATTTATAAACAGAAAGATTTAGGTTGAATATTGCTTAATTCACAGTGACATGACATGATAGTGACATGACATAGCAAACGCATGATTGTGCTGTATTAAAATTTTATTATTTTTGTTCAGATTCTGTTAAGAATGTTTTACGTTACAAATATCTGACATATTTTATCTCTATATTCAATGTTACTATTTAGTTGATGCACATTCATACTTTTATTACTTTTCGTAATAATTAATTTTTTTGTTTTAACAAGAAAAATCAGAGACTTACTAATAAACAAAATAAGTATTTTATTTTTCATTGTACAATGAAAAATAAAACACGATGTATAATTATAACAAGCTCTTGGCAAAAGTCAGATTCTAAATACTCGACAATCCTCCATATTGCTCTAATTTTCAGAGTCCTTTACATATAACCTAATGCAGTACAATTTTTCTGTCTTTATAATAAGTCCAATAAATTTTTGCTTGTACTTTTACTAGCAAATAGTGAAAATCCACCACAAGTTGTGTGTTTATTATAATTATTATATCTCAACTCATTAAAATTCATCTCCAAATAGTTATTATGTGCATATTTTTTTAAGATGTAATTAATATATGAAGATTCAACACCATTATTAAGGTGTTGGTTTATATTACGGTTAATCTTGAAATTAAACTGTATCACTATATTACAATGTTAAATTTTATGTTATACACTTGTTATTAATATATTAAAATTGCAATGAAATCTTCAGCAATTATTAAATTTTCCATGATTTAGTGTTTTTAACAATCTTTGTATTGCGAAAACGTTTGGCTAATTCAGTTTGTTTATGCTATGGTATTGTCTTACAAGTTGATGTTAGAACTGTACTTAGAACTTATTTAGAACTTAGACGAGATCAATTTTCGCTGGGTGCAAAGACATTAAGTCTTAGTTTATTTGATTGGTTTTTCTGCAACATTGGACGATCAGGGAATCAGACAGTTAAAGAATTAGCTTAGAAACTTGGTGTAGTATGGTTTAATTAACTTAGTCTAGTCTTCAGCACCCTCTCTCAGACAAATCCTTTCTTATCCATCCTTCAATATTTGTTTTTATCACTTATCTACCAAAATTATAGGACAAGTCAATTATGCCGATTATACTTAGGATTGTTATTATAGCTTATACTTAATACTGTTATTATAGCTTAGCATATCTAGTGAAAACTGTTAAAATTCGTAATTAAACTTTTAACTATTGTAATTTATAAAAAAAATTCTTTAGTTGTATTAGAGTATCTTTCAAAGCATAAGAAATTTAGAAATCTCACAATTTAAAAGGGAAAACATGAAAGATAGTTAGGTTTTATTTATTGTTTCTTGTGGCAGAAATAACTGTAAGACAAGTGCCAAGGTTTCTAACTTTTGTTTGTATTATAATCTATATAAACATCCTTGAAGTCTAAAGTAGTTATTGAAAAGTA
>JAQIXG010003237.1:0-15424 GCA_034700105.1 Oconnorella tubifera
TCTGTAGCCGAATCTTTGATTTTGAAGTTCTGGGAAGACAACTCTATCAGTGTCCAAAAATCCACAGTAATATTTCACTGTTCGTGAGCACAGCTGCTGCGAAATTACAAAATACAACAGCGTATAGATTGCTTTGTAACAGTTCATGTAGACTCCTATCAAAAATCTCTAAAAATATTTATGCAGACAAATCAAATAACGAAGACAAACTTTCTTCTATTTATCATCATAAAGCAAACAGCAAAAACGCATAAATAATATATATATCAGTCATCGTTCAATGTAACCACTTTGCTGCATTGATCGACTATTAGTCGTACAGGATCACACGGACAAAGTTTCACTTGGTGGACAAAGATAAATGTAACTATTAATAGGCACCAATCATAGATGACCTAATTGAGAGATATTATATGTTTGAAAAAATGCGAAATCTTTGAAAACATTTAATTGTGTGCAATTGTTTAAATGAATTTTATCCAAGGACAAGCTGACCTTTAAAATAGATTTTATGAAAAAAAATTCAAAATATTTTTGGAACTGATTTGCTAAGTTGCATCATGAATTCGAAATTTTTAAATAATAAATTCTGGCGATGCGCAAGTTTCAAATAAGAAAATAAACAATATTGTATGTTGTCAATTGTGTTTATTGTCAAAATAAATAGTTATTAAAAACAAAATAAATTTGTAGTATCCATATGCACAACCCGATAGCAGTAGGCTATCTAACCTCTTATCTATTATCAATCCGAAATAAATGAGTTTACCGCAGATTAACACATTATTATTTATAATATTCATTAAAATGGTCATATTTAATTCGACCATAATTATGTTTTTCTAGACAATGTAAGACAAGTTCTAGACAATAGAGCGTCGGAATCTCTTTAATCATTCACTCTGTTCATAATAAAACTTAATCTGTGACCATATAAGTAGTATCAAAGCGTTAGATCCAATTGTCAATTTTCAGTTCAGAAGTTTTTAGATACCTGCAGGTTATACACGAGAAACAAATATGTTGAATGCGAAACGATTCGCAAGCTAAATATAGTTAAACGGATATTGTTCTCAGAATAGAAATGAGTAACCCGTGCGTCAGTTTGTAAGACGAAATGATCTACGTGTAGGCCTACTGTAGACTCTAGAATGATGGTTGAGCGGTGGGGGAGTTTTTGTCATCGCAATAAATAACTCAATTCTCAGCCATTTCCATCAGCGCCGTGTCGCAAGAAATATGAGTTGTTCCTTTAGATTTGTTTGATGTCGAACAGGAAAAATAACCGATAAGTCTGCGTTGAACGATAACGACAATCACCAAATGGATAGTAAACTTTGAAATAAATGTACATTCATTTTTTTAATAAGTCTCTTTGCAGTGCCAGCAAGTCTAGCTTTGTCAAAGAAATTTCACGCATTTTAAAATTTCACGTATTTAAAAATAGGAAATTTCAAAGGACTAATTGTATTTGAATTATATAACATATGAATATGTAAGACCTCTGTGAGGCATTTTTAAAAACTTCGATTTCATTCAAACCTTTACAAATAAAATTTTGCAAATAGCTTATCATCATCAAATGCAAAAATGTTTATTCACGACTTCTATACGATAATTTTGCTTTTATCCTCCATTACTTTTATATCTGATTTATTTAAAACAAATACAATAAACACATTATAAAGTTATCTTTGAATTTTTGTTATATAAAAAATTCTGTAACTGGAACTTTATATCTAATGAGAAGCAAGCGTTGTAAATGTACCATCCTTTTCATAAATTACTTAACCTTCTCGTTTTTGCTCGAACTACTCATTCACCTAATCTTCAGCAAATACCTATGTTATCAACTTTACACTCTTAAAACATCGCATATATTACAGAGCTACCTCTGTTCGTCTTGAACGTATGCCCAAATATGTCTATACTAAGTGCGAGGTGTAATCTAAAATATTTTTCTGATAAAACTAAATTTGTCTTTTCAATCTCATCAGCTTCTAAAATATTTATCTTTTATCATACATGAATTCACAGAGAATAATTTTTAATCTAAACCGTGTGTATACATAGCATCTAAATGTCAATTCAGCTTCTCTCTTCAAGGCTTTAAAAATTAACTTTTCAAATCATTTCGAGAAATTAGTAGACCCTATCTCTGCTACCCCCTCCCCTTCAACCTTCAACTGAATAATAGAGTCTATTTCCTTGTCATTATCCTCTGCGTTAGCCTTTCTTTTATCTTTAATCTTAAATGTACAGTAGAACAGTATCATGTTTTCATCATTCTAACTTTAAATTCTTCTGCTGCAATCATTTTACAAATATTTTTTTTTTACAGAAGCTGTATCAATGGTTTTACGACGATTCGTCAAATGACTATTCGTAAACGGACTGTTCGTCAAGGACTATTCTTTTAACCGACGATTCTTATAACCCTTAACCCTAACCGTAACCCTAATTCTAACCCTAGCATTCACTCTGACCTTAACCATAAACCTAACCCTAAACCGAACCCTAACCCTAAACCTAACGAATATCCTTGACGAATAATCCGTGGACTAATCGTCCTTTGACGAAACTTCGGCATACCGTATCAATACTGAAACGCTAAACAGTTTTAAAATTGAACCAAGCTTTTAAGACGATTTATAAAATCAGATTTAATATTTAAAAACTTTTTTGAATAGTAAGTTTTAAAAACTATATAATATGCAAAATCAAAAGAAATTGCATTCGAATTGCTTAATACGAAGCATTTAATTGTATAATTTATAGAATTTATAGAATTGGTTACGCCTTGTATGCATGTAATTTGCTATCAGACTGTGGCGGATCCATAGGGGGGCGATGGGGGCGATCGCCCCCCCCCCTCCTACGTTGTCGTTAATTTTTTTTGACATGTTAATTTAAAGCTGGAAGGAGTAATCGCTCTACATAGTCGATATAATTTTTGTAAATGTTAATTTAAATCTTGATGGAGCAATCGCCCCCCACCCCTACATAGTTAACATAGTAGTTTGCAATAAGATACAGGTATATTTTGACTGCTTAGAAATAATTCATGCAATGTTATAAATTCTTGCTCAAAAAATTACAATTTACAATTTAGTGGTAAAAAAAGGTCGTCAGCTCTGAAAATAAAAATAAATCGTCCCCCCTCCTACTGGATGGCCTGGATCCGCCACTGCTATCAGATATATTTGATTTTGTAACATATTGCATTATAATAATTATAATAAAATAACACATAATTATATTGATTCTGTCATTTTTAGCTAAATTTGAAATCCTCGGCCAATGATAGAGCCTAGACTCAGAAATGACTGATACTGAGTTAAATCTCATCAAATTATGGAGAAGAAAGTTTTGACGAAGAGACGTTTTTGATACGACCATTTTGGGGCTTATAACCAAAAGCACATGAAGGGTAATTTAGGGTTGCTGCGCCAAAACGGTGACACTAAACGTCACATGTTACCGAATTCTCTTATCGCGTATATTTGCTAACTTTCTAAAATGAAGCTAAGTGTTAATCGGGACCGGTCTGTAATTAAAAAGTTAGATTTACTGATTTTTAGTTTTTAATCTTAGGCCTATAATATTATATATTATTCGAAATGGATAAATAATTCATTATTGAAAGAAAAACTAATCAAATGCTTAAAATTATAAAATAACTAATTTTCAAATACAATGAAATGTCAGTAAAATACACTAAATAAAGTGGCTGCTACTTTGTAAACGTAACTACCGTGATATGAGAGTAGGCCTAACAGCAGAATTAATCATAGTTTCGTACGCAGGAAATTACATTTTCAGTCACGTAATAAATATCCTTATATAGCGATTATTATATGAAAAAATGCCATTTTGACAGAGATGACTGAGTGGATGTAGTTACGTATTGAAGAGAATAGATTTTAGTGAAGGAAGCAATAAAAGTAGTACATGTGAAGTTTAAATATACCTTAAGAATTAATTGTAATAGTTAAAATTACTTTCAAATCTATATGTATATATTATATAATAATTATTAACTTCGTGCTTTAAGATTATAATTATAGAATGTCAGCAGCGTAAGATATAATTTTATATCGAAGCATTTGTATTGAGAATTTAAATTTTTGTACACGTCTATCTAAAAATCTACTGTTTTTAAAAGTTGCGTTATTACATTACGCTCGTGCATTCCCATCGTCTCGTAGTCGTTCAACGTGAGCCTTGGACAGCAACTTGGTTAAAGTTCATGTAAACCCACGAGCCAAGAAAGATCTTTGCAAGTCGGGGCCTGTCGTTTGAGAGGCATTACTACTGATTAGGCGGATATAGGTTCTAGTATGGACCTCGGCTCGACGTCATGGTTTTGCCGACTTAATCCAATTTCGTAGATCCTGGTCCTAAAGAGCGTTCATCAATCTTCAGTTTAGGCTGTTTAGCTTTGCTGTCGAGTTGACCCATGTTTTCGATTGGAAGCTTACACTTAAAAAATACCAAGATTTGTTATGTTCATTTGTTTGTCTAATGTTTGAATTAACATAATTTGAGAGTCGTAAATGATTGATTGATTATTTGTAGTGACATTTGTTTTTGCGAAAGTTTTTATTGTTTATTTTACATTCATTCATTCGACAATTGGTAGTTTACCGCACGAATTTGATATTGTGTTAAGAAAATGGATTTCTTTTCATTAGTGAAAATCATTAATCATAACAAAAATCAATCAAATTATAATTTATCTAAAAGGAGTCCTAATGATACTGAAAGATATGATCACTCTCAAACAAATCAGTCACTGTAAATTCAATGAACTTAATTTACTTTTCGTATCATGGTTAATGTTTCTAAATTGTCAAATCGAATAAGCCTACATTTACAGTAAATCTAATATAACTTCAGTGATAGTTCTGATCGTCCCGTTGAACTATTTATTGTATCGAGTCATTAAATAGATTAATGACATAATTAATATGATTTCAGTAAATTGTTTAATGATTATATTCATTTATATTTTTTCACAAAATTAATTATATCGTAAAACAACTGATGGCCATTTAGTAAATCACATTAATTTTACAGTATTTAGTGGTAGACCTCTATCATCAGATGACAATTTCATAAATGTTCATATTAACGATATCAGTAAATAAAATAATAATATAATTTTTGTCAAATTATAATATTATGATCATACTATTATCATGCTGACTGGAAAAACGTTTAAGAGGATTACATTATATAAAACGAGATCACATCAGTCCTGTACTTCGTCATCTCCATTGGCTTCCAATCGCTCAACGTGTTCAAAGGTCGCTCTGATTACACACAAGGTATTGAGCACTGGTCAGCCAGAGTACCTCAACAGTCTGATGACCGACTACAGGCCTTCACGCCATCTACGGTTTGAGAACAAGCGTCTTCTATCAAAGCCAACTGGACTCCTCCCAGCCGTAGGACACAAGAGCTTCACTCGGTCATCAGAGCACATCTTGAACAAGCTGCCTGATCAGCTGCGGATGAGCCAAAGCCTTCATGATTTCAAACAGATACTAAATACTTTTTTATTTAATGGGCCCATTTGTATGTAGTATGATTCACTTCACCCGCACCTACGATTCATGCTGGGGCAACTCTGTATAGGCACGGATGCGTTATAAGTGCATCATACATACATACATTATAGGCGTAATATCTCTAGTTTTTGCGCGTACAGTGATTTTATGGACACCGATACTGATATGTTTATGAATTTATGAAGCAAATCATTGTGAACCTCTTGAGCGCTAGTTTTCATTCTTTTTTGACGTTCAACCGTAAGCAAATAATAGTTTACATGGATAAAAACATGGCCATGGTAGTTTCAAAGTTAATATTGAGTAAATATGTTAGCACCATTTTTTTCTAGTAATAAAGCATTTGCTTACATTTCAGAATCTTGATTGTACTCAACTTTGTTAAATTCAAATTTAAATTTTTTTTTGTAGAAATTTCAACACTTTTAAAGTTTGGTAGTTAAATATGAAATTTTGTCCACTGCAAAACTGATAAAATTTACGGATAAATATTATTTTTGGCTTAGTTATCGCATATTAGCTCTCAAAAAGATTATTTATTGAAACACCCTGTACCTAAGTATAAACTACACCTTTGCCATTTCTTTGACAAGAAATGGCAAAGTATTTGTTGTTATAACTGTTTACTCCAAAGTAATCAAAATATTTATCCATCAAGAATGTTATCCAAAAAACTATTTGCATTTGTTGACACTTCGCGTTCCGTTTTCAATCTTTATAGTTGCACTCTTTTTGATTTCTGCGACCTTCATGATTGCTGGTGAAGGTTTTTACTAAACGCCGCAAATATTGGATCAGCTGGCACTATTTCATAGTTTTTTTTGACTGCTAGACTTTTTAGAAAATTGCCCAGAGTGATTTCATTGAATTTCCTACGAGTGAATATCTACTTGAGACAGGACGTCAATTACTGTTTTGTTTTGATGAATTTAATCAGAGAGAAGTTGGTCGAATGGTGTTTGCGGAGAAATTATTCAAACAAATCAATTCAGTTCGTATACACAAATATTTGAAATCATAATTTTGTAATAAAAATAAACAGCACAGAACAACGTGTGCTGTTGATCTCAAAATTTCGCAATTTTTTAACTAATAGACCAAAAATTCTACTAATTAAAAAAAAGTATTTGATGGTCGGTGTCCAAATCAATTATTATAAAAAGTTTACACAATTTAAAGTATTTTTGTTGAGTAATACTTTGTTTGCTATGTAGTTGACAGTAAATTGTTGATCAATCATGGATTGATCAGTTATCGACTCTCAGTATTTTCATTAAACATTGATAGATTTCTTCTAATTATTATTTTTTCAATAATGATGGCACAAAATTGATTCAATAATGATTATAGCTGATTCAAATAATCAAAATTTTGATTTTCTTCATTTGATATTTGATATAAGTAATATATTTTTGTTTAAAATTTAGCTTATTTTGTGTGCTATTAGAAGAATAAGTTGACTTTTAAGCATCTGAAAATATAGTTAACGTTTCAGATTTATTGATAATAATAGTTAACAAATAAATGAATATAAAATTTTGTCCTGCTCACATCGGCTTATCACTCTCTCCTATTTCAATTACATTCACAATTAAGTGGTACAAACTATTGATTTTATTATATTAAATCTTCTCTTAATGTTTTCATTCACAATATTCACTGTTTCAGCAAATGTGGCTCATCCGTCGGATAATAACTAGAACGAGATGATACAGATAATATTATTTCTCATCTGTGATTTAAGTAAGAGCTAATGGTGAATACTTTACTAGAATCAGATTTAATTTCTTCTCGAAAAAATTTCGCAAAGTAATTATAAAAGTTTCTTTTACTGAAATAGAAAAGACTTAATCAACTCGATAATCATTATTTGAAAAAACAGCGCATGGAAAAATGTAACCAAGATTCCATGGTTTACTTAAAGTCAAAGTATATTTGCATTAAACTAAATTGATGTTGTAGATCTTATATAATAGCCGGATGATATTAATCTTAATTCTTTCTTTAATTAACTGGAAGCGTGTTTAAATTGACAATTTTAATTTTATCGCTGCTTGACACGCGTTCCTGTAGTTTCTGTTCTATCATTATCTTCTCTGCTATCACATTATCGTTCAACGTTGTTAAATTTTCAAATAATTGTTCTAGCTCTGACAGTGACAAAATGTTTTAAATTACTTGATACAAAATCATATCTCTCATTTCCACCTTTCAGTCAATGTCCATCTTCATTCTCAACTCTATTTACGTATTTGATGCCATGAAGGTTTTCTTTATTTTAAGACTGGCTGGTAATAAGATCCGTTTCTGTCAACTTTTCTTAAGGCAAAAAATAACACGTTGAATATATAATCTCAAGTTGTTTAAGACAAAGATATAAAGTGTCTCGTCATCGTTGTCTCATTCGTTTTGCTGTCTAAAGAATTTACATCAAGCTGCAGTTCCGGAAGAAGTTATTTCACCGAGGGCAACGCCACAAGGGAAAGAAAGCGATGAGTTGAAAAATTTAAGATGAAGAAATCAAGTTTTGGATTGCTGTGAATTAAGCGCGTAATCCGTGCGACGATGCTTGGGCTTCAAATAAGTTTTGATTATTGATTTCAAAGGCGTCATAAGCTTCTTCAATGAGATCAGGTTGAAATTACTTTACGAAAAGGATTTGCGCAAATTAATTTTTGTTTTATCAATTTTTTACTTGTAGCTATATATCTTATTTAATGAAAAGTGATGTAATGGAAGTGAAAAATTACGAAATTAAATATATTAAGAAACAAACAAACAAAAGGCAGAATAATACTGAAATAGAGAGAGATATTATACAAGAAATATGCGCAAAAAAACCACAGAGTGATAACATCTGCATATTCTAGCAATATTGTAAACTGCATAGATCTTATTGTAGCTGCATAAATGATCAATTAATAATTTCTAATTTTAATTATAATTTAACTTGTGAAATCAAGAATAAAATATTGTAAAATTATATGCCCAGGCCATTGCAGGCTATAGATTTTTTGCACATTTTAAATTTAATGAAATTTAAATCCTTAAAAATAATTTAAATTAGGATAAGCTGCTTAAGAATTAGAAACACTAACTCAACAAGTTTAGGAATAATTGTTGTTATCAGTTCTAAAAAAAATGCGATTGCTTGATCGTTTTATGTCATATCAAATATCAATTGAACGAAATGCTATGTTTTGACCGGTTATGCAATTTTTTGCTATAATCTTTTTTTCTTTTCCAAGTACTGTCTTCTTTGTTCAGACTTTGCACGTTCTCTTGGGATCATTTTTCAAAGAAGTCTTGGCTTCTCTCTCTGAACAGATGTGCATATTTTCCTCTGTGGGAATAAACTACTCTACTTATATTGCACCATGTTGATTCATAACGTTGAAAGATTCATGATCCTTTAATATCTGTGTCGATTTAAGGGTTTTAGGCCTACTCGGCATCTAACTCAAAATTGGAATTAAGATTTAAATTCAAGGCGAGATATATTAGCTGTAAATATGCTTTAAAATCTATTATATTCGTGAATAGCATGCAGTTAATATTAGTTTATATCAATTAATTGTTTAGTTATCAAACATTACAAAAATCTTACAGTCTTTAACATAGAAATAATTATTAAACATCCAACGTTGCATTTTGCATTCTGTAGAAATAAGCCTTTCCGATTACATTTACTTGGTACTTGATACAACACCGCCCTATTTGCTTGATTGGCTGATTGTCTAATGTTCTACTGGATTAGAGTTTATGGAAATTCTATGAATCAGTATTTGAATTGTGTAGAGACAAAATCACTGCAAGTTCAACCAACAATTAGCGACAGATAACAATATCACTTTTTAAAATTTGATTTTTTTCATATTATAAATTTACTATAAATAAAAACATTATTGTTTTCATTAGGTTAAAGGTTTAATTTGGATTCTTTCGTAATTCATAATGTGATTTTCTCAGTTCTTAAAATAATGATACAATATATGTGTTTTTTGTGTGAAATGATTTACTGTTAATTTAGAGATTAATTTAATTAACTCAAATCACTTACTTATTTGAATTAAGAATTTGTTTAAAATAAAATATTATTATTACAATAAAAGTAAGCGATAAATAATGTAATAATCTTATTATATGTTGTAATTGATTTTGTATTACCATTGTACATTTTTTTCTTTTTCCTAAATATTCCTCCATTGCTGCAATGAAAAACTTGTTTTCTAATCTTGTATTCAATGCTGACAATCATCTGCAGATGAGATAAGTTGATCCAATCATGAGACATTCTATCGATGCTCAAAATCGCATTTACTTCTGGTGAGATTTTTTATAAGAAAGAAACGAACTTCTGCTGATGTATTGATCGTCCAACAAGCTTAAAAAGTATAAAATTTACTGCAATAAAATCAAGGTTGTTGAGTATTAATAACCTTTCATGGGCTTCAACTTTTGTTATAAAAAGGCAACGAATAATCTAGAAAATATAGCGTAGAAACTCAATGAAGATCCGCCGACTACAGTATAAGTAATATTATAGTTATTCAAATTAACGAAATAGGAAATAGACTAAAAAGTATTGAAGAATCTGCTACTATTGTGAACAGACCAAAACATCTACATTCTCGCAACTACATACTGCATTTAAAAATCCTCTTCTTCCTCCCCCTCCTCCTAAATAAAGTAAATGCATTATTTGATTTAAAAATTAAAAAAAATATATAATTTGATTCAAAAACAATTTTTTGGACATTTTATCTGTGACATTTCATTTCAAAAACAATTTTTGTTAAAGTAAATATTAAATAAAGAATTATTATCAAAATATATTTGCTGCTGGCATACTCTTTCTAGTGCTATGAGCAGAGAATTGATAATTTTATACAAGTCATTATTTTAATAGTTAACTACTATTGACTTATGACAAATACCGTAACACTCAACTGTGATTTAAGACAACAATTAAAGATAAACTTATTGATTCGACAAAAAATCTGAACAAGTTTATTTAATATGCATCAATTCTATGCCAAGGGGAAACTAGTTGGGCAAAAAAGAATGACTTCTTGACATCTTTGAGATTTATTGCGGTAGACTTGATAAGAAGTCCAGCAGATAGAAAGTAATTATTAAGACGCCTCTGTGATTTCCAAGGTGTCCAAACGCACAGAAGTCTTTTAGCTAGTACTAGTTACTTAATAAAAGCGATTTGAAACCTCTACACTCTGCAGTGGAACTTTTTTTATGCTTTTTTCTTCATGTTTTTCTATCCATTAGTCGAAATGTAAATATCGAAATAGGCAATAATTTTCTACCATCGTAAATTTATACGATTTTACACTGTCAAATTAATGATAATAGTCTTGCTACTAGATAAACGAATTTTTATGATCTGTAGGACGAGTGACACGAGCGGCAATCGTCGGTCACTTCGTCGTATACTACGGTCTGCTTCTATTTCCTGTCCAAAGGATTTCGTTCGTAGTTACAAATTGCAGGAATATTTCATTTCACCCAGTCATGCTATGGCAGAGCAACATATGTTTTAGAATCTGAGTCGCGTTCGTGAGAATCGTGTAAATCAAAAACATCGCAAAATAATTTCTGATCCGGTGCGTTCGTTGCGTGTCTTCGTGTTATACGTTGAGCGTCAGTTGCGGACGATATACGTCGCTATTGTCAGGTCAGTAGCGATGTTTAAGCGTCGATAAGGCGACATTTGACTTGAAGGGAATACTAATACGATGATGCTGCTGAAAATTAACACTAATCATGGTCACTTTATTGACGGATGCGTTGGAAAATTGTTATTCTTGCAACATATGACATGATCAGGATGCTATTAATCATGTCATAGTATTTAAATTGATCGCTGCTTACTGATTCTATGTTTAAAAATTAACGGATTTATTTTAGAAAAAGAAATCAATTTTAGAATATTGAAAAAGTTGTTAATTTTTAATATTCTTACTATACGTTCTAAAAAGTTATGATTAATTTGGTGCCTCTGGTTCTCCTTGATTTATATAATGTATTCTAATTCCAATTCAGATGTACGGCTGGGATCTTACGCTCAGATTTGGCGCTGTATCGGATGATTGTAATTTGTGGTAGATTTGTAGTAGATTTAATTGATGAACTGTTAGTTGTAATTTAGTCTTAATTGTATAAAATGCACTTATGCCCGATGTCTATTTTGTTCATTTGATTTAAAGTATAACACTAAACACAGGTTCCCCGGCAGACGATCATTTTTCAATAAGCAAGCGAATGAATGAAATCTTCGTAAATGTTCTGAATAATCAATCTGTAATATAAATGTTATCTGTCTGCAATAATCAACTTACTATTACACTGCGATGCAAACTTTATTTAATTTAGAAAGTAATTTAGTATTATCTAAAACAGCCTTTAAATTGGTACATTTCTTCTTTGGTCTATCTGCCTTTGTCTGCCCTTTGTCTGCCCTTTGTCTGCCCTTTGTCTGCCCTTTGTCTGCCCCGAACTTGGATTTTCCTTGAGCTTATATACACTTTACCAATCTCCTAGTGTTTTACCAATTGCCAGCTACTTTAGCAATCTCCTGCTACTTTAATAATCTCCCGTTACTTTATCACATGACTTTGACAATCAATACACTGCCCCCTCCTAGCTCATCCCACTCATCGTAATACTTCTATACACTTGCTAAGTAAAATATAATTGTAATGACTGATTCAAAATCTTTATAAAGGTTTGTCACGAGCTTTATAAATTTAATAACAACGCAAACGTCTACGAGGTAACAGATATCTTTTCGTATAATCATATCTGAGTATAATGATCAAATACAAAATGGAAAGATTCCAATGACTTCAAGACGCGATTATTTGCCTGATAAGTTTAACTTTTGATTGGTTTCAAATATATGGAGACTCCTCTTATAATCGCTCAGAATTTTAGCATAAAAATCATAGCATGCTACGTCTAGAATAAGACATGATGCTTAAATTATGAGTAAAAATTATAATATTGTCACTTGTAATTTACAACGGGGCAAATTTCATTTTTGTAAATTTATTTTGATAAAGTATATAATTTACTTTTGAAATTGAATTGTGCATAAGTAGGCCGATGTCATTAACATAGAACAAATACAAAAGCATATCTGATTTTACTTTTAGATAATATACTAGCAACAGTCAGACGTCCAACCAACCATATTTTTAATAATACTTGAATTTTAAAAACCTTTTGATGATATGAACTTTCTTATATCTGGATTTATAAGCGAAAATAATCCCGTATGCAAAGCGTGCGTAGAATTTCATTTGACATTGAGATCGACAAAAATGAAGATGAAGAATATCTCATTTTCTGTTCAATCAGAGAAATTGTATTGACAGATTTACTCACAAACTTAAGCCTAGACGTTGTAATCTTATGCTTTTTATTCTACAAAGGAAAACATTTAACTAATCTTATTCTTTGATAAATTTGATAATCAACGTTTAATTCAAAGTACAGTGTACATATAAATTTATATAATTATTAACAAATTATTTAGTTATAGCAAGTAATTTGATAATTTCGTGTTTTAAACATGTTTATCGTCTGTCTTGCGTAAATATCATGTCACTAAATTATGATCTAGAATCAGTTGAAAGGTTTTTTAGTTGAGAAAATATTTCCTTGTTTAAAGTCATCTTTCTACTGGTTTATAATAGTAATTTGACTTATGATCGCACGTGCTCAAAGCAATTTATTCCTCGTAATGAAAATAAATATTACTATGCGATCTTTTAAATACCCGATTATAATGCAAAAAATTTGCTAAAAATTAATATGTAATAAATTATTACCGTAATTAAAAGTGATATCTGTACGTATGTAATATAAGTGTAATACATTAAACATAAATCTGTAGTAACTTACTTTCTAGATTACATAAAAAATAATTTGATTTTTACTATTCCTCAATATAATTAATTGTATATCGCTGGCTACGTCATTTCTCTATATTAAAATATTTATTTTAATAAATAAATCTAATTTATCTGTCGTAATAATTATTGTCTTCAAACGTGCGATGCCTTCGTACAAAGCCATTTCATTTTGAAACTTTTTAGAATTAGTATATATTTTATTTGTTTTAGGTATTAACAGAGATATCTCTATATCCTGAGAAAGGTACCAGAAATAAACCAATCCAGATTTATGCACTGAAAAACTTTCCATTCGCCTTTATTATGGATCCATCAACACTGAGATCGATTGTCGATGAACATTTTATAAACAATGATATTTCTGATACTGCACAAGCAGGCGCCAATGAATTTACTTTGAAACGAATAGAACTTTACGTCGTCTTGGTGTTATTAGCACTACTAAGCATCATCGGTACTGGAGGTAATGCTCTCGTTTTGTACGTCTTTTCAAAAAAGAAAGATACCCTAGTATCTACACAATGTATAATCGCTCTGGCAACTGTCGACTTCATGACTTGTCTAATCGTTATACCTTTCACTATGTATATGGAGTATACAGACTTTTCCATAGATAACGACTTCTGCTGTAAGATCTATCAGTTTTTAATCACGTCGAGTATACCGTTTTCAGCACTCATCATGGTGGCCATCGCGTTAGATCGATATCTCTGCATATGTCATCCCTTTCTTCACATTCTGACTGTTGAAAGATCAAAAGTGATGATATGCGTGCTGTGGATGATTGCAGGCACGCTTGGTGTCTGTGTGGCTCTAATGTTTGGTGTCTACAAACGCGTGCCGTATGACAGTCATAACGCAACGATTGACATGGAACGTGCTATCTGGAATAGCTTCGCAATCGACAATGAAACTTTTATAATGATTCCCTTTGATAATTCGTTTAATCACAATATATCAAGGTACGATACAGAAAATCTCTCAACCATTCATCCCTCGGATGATTCCAATTACGTTATAAACAGCGGAAAATGTGATAAAAACGATCTGATACTTAATGAAAATTTTTTTTTTTATTACCAGAAACTTTACAACACGATATTTCCAGTTTGTCTTATCATCGTGGTCATACTTTATGTTCTTATTTATCGCTCCGTGCTTGTGCGGCGAAGTAAGAGACAAAAACAAAAAAGTCAAAGTTTGCTTCTCGTGCAGTCTACCAATGTGACAACATCAGTCAACAACAAGAATGTAGTAAACAAGTCGAAGTTAGATAACAATTTATCTGCACCAGTCATTAATGGTAAAACGGGAGACGCGAATGGGGAGCCGAGTTCGTCGCGTAATCTTGCATCGCAGAAACTTTTGACGAACCAGACGAGGACAGAGACTGAAGATCAAAAGCGTACAAGTAAAGCTGACAGCAATCGAATGGCAAACCTTAAGACCGCCGCCATGTTGTTTGTAGTTAACGTTGTCTTTTTTGTGACATTTATGCCTGCCTTTCTGATGGCGCTCACCCTTGTGCCGACCAACGCTATCATTTTCTATCTCTATTTTGCGAATAATGTCGCTAATCCAGTCATTTATTCGTTCATGAACAAAAACTTTCGTGCGGATTTAGTAAAAATATTTACATATAGTGGAATGAGTCGTTGAAACTCGAGAATTTCGTTGTACAAGTTGATTAAATTTAATCATTATCGTTATTGTAGACTAAACTAATTTTCTGTGTTTGGAATATTAAAGCAGTTATTGTCTATCTTATTGTGTCGGTTCAATTAATTTCAATTTTATTTTAGCTAAATATTATATACATTTTACTATACATAAGCGTCCACATAGAATCCATGATTTTCAAAAATATTATTTTCAAAACTTATTATATCTAAATTCTAAAATAACACAATTTATTTGTAC
>JAQIXG010003238.1:0-15419 GCA_034700105.1 Oconnorella tubifera
CGATGTAGAGGAGGAATTTAAAGACGCAACGGAGACGTATGATGATCTCGATTGAGTTTTGATTCCAGGACAGATATGTATAAGAGATTGGGAAATAGTTCAGTAAGAATACTTGTTATAAAAAGATTGTAATATTATACAGAAATAATATTGAAAAATTATTTATATCTTTGTTTGAGGATTATGTAATCAAAATATGGTCAAATGCCTACAATTATTCTTAGTAAGATGGCTAAGAATCATTTTAAGCATGTGATGATCATTTTCAGCTAAAAGTGAAAGACAAGTTTTTCTTTTACTGAAATCTAAACCTGTCATGTATAACAATGAACCAATTGTCTTTTCTATTGCATTGATTGGAAGTAAATGTTTTAAATATGAAAAGATGAGAGCAATAAAAAAACTAGTTTGCTTGAAAGAAGCATAAGGAAGGATTGTAAAAGTGATTCAATATTTTCTGATTTGCATTTGAGCTATATTATTGATTTTGCTATTTTTATTGTTAAATCGACAATGGCTTCAGATCTTATGCATATCTATAATACTATATGCATCATGCATGTAATATTACTAGTTTCAATAATAATTTATCCTCCAAGTACACCTTTATCGTGAGAATACAAATTAACAAGTAAGATTTGTATCATTGCAATTTGTTAATCCATTATTATTGTCGTGTTTATTTGTGTAATATTTGGTGAATTGATAAGAATTGTTGCATGTTTCAATTTGAGTCAATAGATTAAATGTGACCCAAGTGAGATTGTCAGGTTATAGACTTTCTGCCTTATTTCATACTTGTGCCATGAAAAATGAACATTTCTTGATATATAAAACTGGCTTTTAAGTTTTGATATGAAGATAGAAGTCGCACGTCAGTAATAAAATGTTTCTATTAATTTTATACGATACCACTCAAAATTAAACGATTTTGTATGATATTTTGTGACTATTCTTATCCTTAGTCAAGACTTATTTTTGAAAGACTTCAATTTTAATACAATGAAAGACTTTTGGTAAGATTTCATCTTTAATACAATCTTTAATTCTGTCAATAAAATACATATGTACTTTCTGTGATATAATTTATGATCACAGTTTTGTTGAACAAAATCTACACATCCTCTTTATACAGATTAAATTATAGATGAAATTATTGTTTCACTATTTTATTTTCATTAGTCTACTCTAAAATGATAATCTAATGATGTTTGTCATCAAAATTTTCCGTCTAAATGAATTCAGAAACAACAAAAGAAGTACTCGTTAAAAGCCATAATTATAAAAGCAAAATAACATATAGTATTATGTATAGTATCTACAAAATTACTCATAGCAATACAATCTACATATATTAATTAACATAGAAATAAAATGTAAAACAAGCTATTGCTCATGATTTGATAGTATAAATCTAATTTGAACCAAAAGCAAAGAGAAATAATTGAACAAAGAAATGTTATTATAAATCTCTGTGTAATAATTAATATTCTGTTTATCTACACACAACTTAATTATGGTTTCTTGCAAACAGTGCAACAGAATTTATCATATGCATCAAATTTGCTTGAGCGAAAAATAAACATTATTTTGCCCTTTTCATTGTTTTGTGACTTTATTTTAAAAGTCTTAAAAATTATGTTTTTTGTTGTAAATGTTTATTACAACAATATGTGTTACAACAAAAAGCAAATTTTATTCTAATTAATAAATAAAGAAAATTTGTCATACTCTTAATGAATAGATTACCCATTTCACTTGCATTGCATAAAGCAAAGCTCTACACTTAGCAAATGAAAAAATAAGAAACACATCGTCTAACAGATATGTTCGTAGTCAGAGTAATTACTCCAAGTCAAAACGAAACTTTACATCTAAACACAAAACTATATTTTATTCTCAAACCCACCGATACACCGAGTATACAGCACTCAAAAGTTTACTACGTTAAAATAAAGACTACTTGATATGAAGAAGAATTATTAGGTTCCTTTGTTACGTAAAGCATTTATATGCTCCATCTTAACGAGCAATTTAATTCTCTAACAATCATTTATGATAAAATGAAACATTGTCTTCAATAACATCATCTTTTAAAGAGCTTTTAGTACAATGAAGTATTATAGGACACACACAGATTATTATGTACAAAATATATTAAAAATAGCAACCGCATATAAAACATGATAATCTTTGATAATTAATATGTGAATATAAGCAATTGTTCATATTCAAGTTAACAGTCATCATTCTCTTGCATCCAATTGTATCAAGTACAAGCATCAAATGATGCATGTATCTAATTGTATATTTTTTAGATTCTAAATTCACTTATGTCTCTGAGCTTGACAATATTGTCTTCGCATAACATTGATTTTAATATTCTATTAATGACACACAATCATTGCCTAGAAATATTCAACCCATAGCAAATCAAGTAAATAAAAATAATGTCATCGGACATTAATTTATTAGTTAGCCTAGTTCTTTAATACATAAAATGAAAAAATCAAGCGGCTAAAATTTGAGAGAATAAAACATGATAAAAGTCTATGAAAAAATACAGAAAGAAGAAATAATCTCATTGACATTATTAACACAGATATATTCAACACTTATATTGGGCTACATATTTAATGCATTGTCCCTTGAAAAAACATTACTAGATATACTTTTCCCCCGCTTCCCTTCATACTCTTCTGAAGTTAAATGATCTCTGACATTCTCAATTTTGACATTTTCAGTAAATGCTCAGAGAGTTTTCTCCTTGATAAATCTTACAAAGAAATAATTTAATAACCTAAAAATCAGACATTTGTTAAATAAAACATTACAATACATGTCACGCATAATATATAAGACAAAAGCAAGTATATTCAGCAGATTATCATAGAGCATAAAACATACGTTATCCATATTTTACTTTCACTAACGAATTCTTAATGCAATAAATGCAAACGGAACACTCAGAAATAGAAATAAAGATATACAGGAATATGAACAACACTGACGGTTAAATAACTGGTAATATTAAAATATTCAATCATAGATGTATTTCCCACAATTAGAAATTTTACAGCCTATAATATCTTATAAAAATAATCATATTCAAGTATGATTAAATTGAAATCATTATTTTTTCCATAAAAACTAATCAATAATACGATATATTAATGCAGACAGTAACCTAAAAGAATAAGTGCGTTACACAATTTTTAATATTTATTCAGGTCAATTTTTGAGGTAATTTTTTAAGCTCAAATGATTGTAAACGTGAAAAATGATAATTAAAGATATCAAAGTGGCAACAATTGGTAATCTCATCCTGGGATGATATGCCCAATTAAGAACCAAAGTAGGCCAAATAATTACATACACAAGTTAATCTTCAAATATATAATAACTAAAACCTGACAATTTATATGAAATAAATAGTCGTATAAATTATGGTACCACAACTTGCAGTAAATTTACATACAATTTCAAAAAATATCGGAGGCATTATAATTTACAAGGCAATAATTACATTTAAATTCACTCATTTCTAAACTAAATAATCCCAATCTATAACAAATGATAGGTTAGAATCTCGATTAATATTGATATATTACTGATGCGCCAAATAATAAAAAGCATTTGTAAAATAACTAATATTTAAACTCACCAACTAAATAAACGCTTTATTAAAATTCTTTTAATTACTAAAAAATTTACTCTATTCGATACTCAATACATTATCCCTCACTGATATGAAATAACAAATGAAAAATTAGACATTTAAAGTTAGAATTATTAAAAGCAGCATTAAATCTTATATAATGATACAACTATTCATACAACTCTGCAAATCTAGGTAAAAAACTGATCAGAATGAACTAAACTACCATTGCCAATAACTTTAACATGAAAACGTGTCACACCCCCCTGTACTTATCTATAATTTTTCTTCCGCTAGGATCTACCAATTATGCTATTACTTCAAAAAAATAGTCAATCCCATCACATGCAACAAATACATTTGATGAAAATTAAATTAAGAGAGAAAGTAAAAGTTTCACATCGAGATGTCCATCTACCCTTCATCACTCCAATTACCATCCTCGTCGTCATCATCTTTATCCGAGTCATTCGACTCCAAGGCTTTGCGTCGTAGCTCAAACGCCGCTTCCATGATGGACTGAACGTCGATACGACCAGACGTCTGAGCCTTCTGCTCCGTCTGCAGCCGACGCTCCTCCACTTTACGCAACTGGAGACCTATAGACGTCACATCAGCGTAAGTATCATGTAAAATAGCTGATAAAGTTATGATTAATACAGGATTGGTTGCGGGTAAAAGCTGATAAAGTTAGACAAACAATTGAGGATTAACTACAGAAAAAGGCATATACAATTTATAGTCTTATGCCATCATCTTCATAAGATATTAATATCAAACACTATACACAAACAGTAAAAAGTAAAATATACCCGCCACCTTATACAGTATTACTTTTTGATATAACTCTTCCTTACGCTATATTACTGCTAATATTAAAATGTTTAGAAATGCATCAGACATCAGTAAGAAGCAAAGAAAGACCGCTCTACCTTCTCTGATAGCTGACAGTAAATCGGAGCGAGTATCTCTCATCGGTTTATCATCACTTGACCCACTCCGTGCTGATGTGCCTCCACCACCACCCGATCCACCAATCCCTCCATCCTGGTGACGTCTGGAGTGATCTGATCCATCCCCCTCCTGCACGGTGTCACCTTGAGCAACCTCATCATGATGTCGTCTGTCCAGTAGATTAGCTCCAGGGGGAGGCAGCATTGGTGGAGGTGGTGGCAAGATACTTATCTCTGACTCCATCCCTCCATAACTGTCAACACTCACTGAGAGAGGGGGAGCAGGGGGAGGACTAGGCAGTGAGTCCCTCATCCCTCCTCCCCTAGTCGGAGTAGCCTTAGCTGTGGGAGACATCGGGGGAGGGCTAGGGGGAGGAGGGAGTTCATTGCTAAGTCTAGCTGCATTCCTAGCTCCCCCTCCACCCCCCGTGTGATTATATGAGTTAGCCATCTTGTTTACTCCTGCGGTGTATTGCTGCTCCGGTGTAGGTGGTGGTGGGGGTAACTGCTCCCTGGTGTGACTACCTGTTCGACTGATACCATACTCTGCTGCGTGGTGGTTGTTTGTGGTGTTACCAGGTGGCGCTGGCGGTGGTAGTGATGGTCTACTACTTAACGGTGTATGTCCTCTCTGATCCGACATATACCTATCTTCTTCTACTTGGTAAGAACTACCGCTGCCATGCATTCTTTTATCCTGGTTATCTCGGTAGCTCGGCGAGTACCCCCCTGTCTGGTACTGCTGACCCTTACCCGTTAGCGCTAGCTGACTCGCATCCATAGCGCTATTCTGTCTAGAAGGCATCGGACCGTTATTAAAGATGTATCCGTATTCAGATACTCTGCTACCCTGACCAGTCTGATACGCCTGAGCGGTCTGGGACAATCTTTGGATCTCAAGACTGCTGGGGCGCAGGGTACCGCTCCCTGCCACGCCCCCTTCCCCCGTTGTTTGATAGTCGCCGTGTTCAGTACGTAGTTTGTCAACAAATTCAGGACCATGACGTTTTTCCTGGTACTCTTCTGTGTGGTTGCGCGGCTGTCTTATAGTGCGTGGCTCCTTACTTCTCTGTTAGAAGATCAAAATATCATTTGGATATCAATGAAATTTAATATCATTATTTGTTTTCAGACTACTATTCTCTTCTGTCTGTTTCAACTGATTAATGATTGATTTATGAAATATTGGATCAAAACAAAAACCAAAATAAAAAATAAGAATGTAATAAGCAAGAATAAAGCTATTAATGATCACAAAAAATAAAAACGTATTGTTCGCCATAGCACAAATAAAAACTAATTAAATTATCTCATTTGATTATCATAAAAAGTACTCTTAATTTCTCACCACTTTCTTATTGCGATTTTTTTGTTTCCTCAGATTTGCTTCTGCATCAATCTTCATCTCTTGACACCACAGATCAAAGAAATAACCCGGGTCTGTATAGAACTTCATACTGCGCTTACCATCCTCTCTACAAACAACATACAGTCAGTCAATCGTAGTAATACTAAAATGATAATACTTAGTTATGTAAGGATCTAACTTAGATAATTACACACGTAATGATCTAATTTATACTTATAAAAATCTAATTTATATTTGTAATGATCTGGTATAAACCTGTAAGGATCTAGTTTAAACCAGTAATGATCTAGTTTAAACCTGTAATGATCTAGTTTGAACCAGTAATGATCTAGTTTAATCCTGTAATGATCTAGTTTAAACCAGTAATGATCTAGTTTAAACCTGTAATAATCTAGTTTAAACCAGTAATGATCTAGTTTAAACCTGTAATAATCTAGTTTAAACCAGTAATGATCTAGTTTAAACCTGTCATAATCTAGTTTAACCAGTAAGGATCTAGTTGAAACCTGTAACAATCTAGTTTAAATCTGTAATGGTCTAATTTAAACCTGTAATGATCTAGTTTAAACCAGTAAGAATCTAGTTTAAACCAGTAATAATCTACTTTAAACCTATAATGATCTGTTGTTTTACCTATAAGGATCAAGTTTATGTAGAGTAGGTGGAGGTTCACATTCGTTATACTTATCTACGATGGCTTGTGAACGAGAGCCAAGTGAAATAATCTGCTGATCCTTTGTAATGGAACTTCTAAAAGGTTTACGCATGTTTATATCTTGTAAGGACACTAAAACAAGACAACAACAACAATAACAGCAATTATGTAAATGTATATATCAAATATAAGACAGAAATAGCACAAAATTTGTTAAATGAAAGCTCACACATGAAGTTAAAGTTTGCAAAATGCCAAACGATCAAATTTAGAAGTGAATAAACACAACAAGTAATATTTAATACAGAATGCATAAGTTTCATACTAAGGATGAAAACAATATATAAATAACAATAACAATATTTCAACTATCATCATCACATCACCAAAATAATCAACAAATAAACTGTCTACAGCATCACTGAGATAGGACATCATTAATATAACAACCAGACAACATAATGAATGAAGCATAGGAATGAGAGAGAAAGCAGCAATTACAGAATACATGATTAACGATCCGTGTATTGGATCCCCCCCCTCCTTCCTCCCCCCCCCCTCTCTCTGCCTCTCCACTCCGTCCTGCCAGACCTTAGCCTGCAGTTGATGAAGATAATAGACTGCCTGATGGGCACAATCAGCATGCGTTCAATGAATACAGTATGGATCTAGTGGTTGTTAACCTTTTTAAGTCACGAATCAATTACATATACAGTATAACCCCTTGAGATAAAAGTTATTTTTAACTATATAGTCTATTTACTATATATTATATAACACAACACAATAATATCTTAAGGCTAGATTACTGTTATAGCATTCTAACAGAAATCCTATAGCTTAATAACACAGTCATGAGAAATATTAAACTATATGTTACATTATCAATTTCTTTTAAACGCTACTGTATTAAAGTTACATAATTATATTATTTCAATGTCTCAAACAATACTAAGCTTCTCTTATATAATCAGAGAAAACATTATTATATGCTATTATAATAGTAAAATACTTTACATACAAATAAAGTATTCACAGTAAGAATTTAAAATAAGAATTAAATAGATGCAAAATATAACAATTCTTAAATTTACTCAATTTTATCAAATTCAGCAAAATATTACTTGATGATATTCAGAGATTTCTATCAATACAACAGAGAATCATAGCTTTACAACCACACCAGTGTAAGTAGTGCAGAACTAATGAGTGCTGTCTATCTATAACACAGTCCATGGACTCTCAATGCTACTATATCAGCAGATAAAACAACACTCCAGGCATTACACACTGACCACTGCGGTCATATCACAAATACATCATTCTAGTTTACAGTGTATAAAGCATTCACACATTTCATGAAGCTGTATTTGAATCAGTATAAGTGATTATATGATAGAAGAGAAGAGCTTTAAAAAAATTGCTGCACATTAATAATTTAGTGAAACTGACAATGAAATGTATTTCATCTTTTTTAGTCTATAGTGAACTTAAGAAGGTTCTTACAAAGCTTAAAAGCTAGAATCTGAATTGTTAGAAAAATGTGTGTTAATGTTTCTTGTAGCATCTTTAGCAAGCTATTTATTTCTAGAGAGCTTCATATCTTAGATAATGGTTTAGTTATCTGCATAATACTACTAAATACAGAATATTCAGCACAGATTTTAAGCTTCAGTAAATATAACAGAACTCAAGACAATAATTCAAACTAAGCTAGAATATAACTTTCATCATGACTATGATGAATGACAAATTGTGATAAAACAACATCAACAAAATATCAGCATTACCAAAGACTGATAATGCAACATACTATATAATAACAGATGTACTGATTTCAATTGAGAACATAACTATATGTTACAGCTGCAGAGCAATACACAAACAGGCAGTCTAGGGATATTATGACTTTCACAAGGCATTATAATAAATGACAGATGTACAGTCAGCTAGTCTATATTATCAGCCTTTATACTGAGTGTATAGTACACAGTAAACAACAGCTAACAGCTGTGAACTGCTGCTCAAAGCTGCTACTCGATAGCAAATTAAACAAAATCTAAAAAAGTTTGGCATTCTGTTTGCAAATAAAGAATTTCAATAATTTCATTTATTTTTAATTGAGATCCTGATATTTATGCATTAACTGAAGCAAGATTAGATAGAAAGATCTGAAAAAGTGAAAACTGAGAGACTTGAAACAAGTGTAACAATTTATTAATTTAAATAAAAGTTAGGATTGACCTCTTACAATAAATACAAATTAGTAGTCAGTTACAAGAGAGTAATATACAATATCTACGTTTTGCATATTTTACATACAGTATATCCAATATATAAATACATATTGCTAATGTGACTGTTGGAACTACTCAGTTAGCCACACAGCCATTAGAACAAATCTATGATCAGAATAATAATATTATCTTAAAATGTAGATATTTTCAGCAGAATAACATTAAACATGAGAAAATTGAGAATCAAAAGTTTGTTAAATTTAAAACAAAGTTTATAAATAACACGGATTCATTTAATCATACTGTTTTACTCCACTACTCCTACAGATTATCATGAAGATTAACTACAATTATATACAGTTTACAGTTCAAAGAGCATCAATTGTAGAAATTCCACTTGAAATGAGAATATTAAGATAAAAATGCACAAAAATAACTTCCTTCGATACAAATCTGCTCGTAATTAAACAAGAGATCAAGATAGCTGATCATATATGATCAGAGAAGGGAAAAATCGAGTAAAATCGAGTTTTTTTTTCATCTAAAAGTAAACACGTTCACAAATACCCCCCTTGTCATTAATTAGGCAACTTAATCGATAATAAATTACATTTTATGTTTTCTATATGATTATTTAAACAACATTTATCAACATTAAAAAAACAAGGCAACTTTTTACAAAATATCTTTACATGCAAATCTTAGGTTACAGTAAAATAAATGTTAATTATTTATATTATCATTGAGTTGAGTCATATATTATCATTGAGTACATGTCTGGATAATGCTAACGTAAACTCTCTCGTATAATTATAATAAGACACCATTGAAAAAACTGCAATGCAATTGCTAATAGACTAATTGTTTATATCTGTTTATCATCTGTTTATCAATATCATTAGAATTTTAATATCAACCGCTGTAATAGTCAAATATTAAATACTATAATCATCAACTTCATTAAAAGCATGACTATTTATTAAAACTATGCTATTTGCATCTATTCTCAATAATCTCAATATTATAAATATTATAAAGTATTATTTCTATTAAGTAACGCACCATTCAGTACAGAAATACTTCATTTTAATAATCCACTTTTCTGTTTTGAAATCATTTACCCTAGCCAAATTAAACTCTAATCAATCACTACGTACAAATCATAAATAAAAACAAGTATCAAGAAGAAACAAATATCCAACCTTCTTCCACCGTTGGATTAAGTTGCAGTATTTTCTGTTTGAGTCGATCAATGCGTTCATCCAATTGACCACTTCTATATAGCACGCAACAAGTCTCTCGATGCAACTCACCAAACACATCCTCTGCGTGTTTACTCAGAGAACTTAACTGCAGGATGACGTTACTCAACGTACTGTTCGTCACAAACTCTAACTCATTACGTACATGGGCCGGCACTATCGCCCGACTAACGGCTACAGGCTCTATCCCTCGCTTGATTAAAGGCATCGTCTTATATTGCCTAGATTAGGCTATCTGAAAAATCGGGCTAAATTGTAGTCATATTTACACGAGGATCATTTCAATTTTTTTATATAAAACAACATTTGTCAATTAGATGTGACTGATCATGATTAGAAGTCAGGTAGTTGATCATATGTGATCAGAGAAGAGAAAAATCGAGTAAAATATAAAGTAATTTTCAATCTGCTATCAATTTGCTATCAATTAAGCCAACTCACTTTCTTCTAAAAGTAAACACGTTCACAAATACCCCCCTTGTCATTAATTAGGTAACTTAATCGATAATAAATTACATTTTATGTTTTCTATATGATTAATTAAATCCATATAGACGCCATACTTCCGGTTAAAGTTCACAGCTATAATTTAATTATTTAATTTCACTAATTTAAATATAAAATGCGTTAAATCTGTTCCCTTCTCCAACTAATGCGATTATTATTATTACTTAACATAAATAAATTAGAATAAATTAAATATTGGAAATAATAAAAAATAAATAAACACTTTATCGTGAAAATATGCCAATGAATAAATCATAGCTATTTATTGAATAGCTTTATTGCTAATCTGCGATTCAGAAATTCACTATTTTTAGTTGAATATAAGTTTCAACATTTTGTTTGTATGTTGTGCGCACATTATTGTATGTTTGCATGATGCACTTAAAGGCACCCCTGCTGGGTATTTAGTTCAACTATATGATACTATAGAAAAGTTTTAGTTGAAATGCTACAGGTGATGACTAGTCTGTAAGACTTTTGTATGTAGCCACAAATGTGCTCAGATGGTGAACTTCTAATATCATAAGTAATATACATAAAACGTGATGAGCTATTATAATCGTACATGCCTTCCAATGTTTGATCATGTTTTCCTGCGCTACAGCTGAAAAACAACCACTCCATCACAATTTAAGGTGTAGCCCATCCTAAACATAACTTAAGGTATGTTTCACTGCAAATAGTTTAATAATATAATTCGACTTGAATTAACAAAAACTGGACACCTTTCAATTTTAGAACTAAACGTCTATCGACAATTATAACTGATCAGAAAATGTTCATCTAAACATTTGTTCATAGATTAGATTAGTGATGATGTTCTAAATTCTATCACTAAACTTGAACTATTTACCCTATCTTCTTCCAATGTTTGAATATAAAAAACGGCTCTTCACACAATTATTATACAAATACTGATAAAAAATAAGTAAAGACATTGTAATTTTTAATGCGCAGGGTCTATAACGTCTTCATCTCCCCCCTTATTAATGCGATTTTCGAATTTTGCTATTTTGTTATTTTTCAGTGACATCCAACGTGTGTCGCAGATTGACGTAAAACTTTTTTTGTATTTTCAGAATTTTGTTTTTAAATGAATAAAGTTTATTTAAAATATAATTAATTAATATTTGTTTATACTTTATTTATAATTCATCTATTTGCTAATGATACACTAGGTTTTATTTTGTTATTTTTTTATAATTATTTAGAGGGAATATTTGTATCACACTCCTACTCATTTAATCTCAACGGGGAAGTCAACTCGCCTAATGGAATCTCGCCTACTGAGAAACTCGCGTTCTGGAAAGTCGAATTAAACAAATTATATGTAGCGTGGATTTCATTCGGTTACGCGCCTCATGAAGTTTTTAGAACAAAATTAAGTCCACATATATAAGAAAGGATGAGGAATATAATAGATCAAGTCTCATCGCGAAATTCGAACTACATCGAACATTTTTGGAAAAAAATAATTTTATGTTTTGAGCAGTGTTTCTTTAATTATCGCTCATAAAAAATGGCGATTGTTTACAAATAAAAAATAAAAATCAACTAAATTCTCTGAAAATAACTGCAAACTACGTCTGATCCGTCTCAATAACCCTAATCACGACTTTAGTTACAATCTAAGCCCAAAATCTAACCCTAAACCATCTCTAACCCTAAGTCGGTGAGGTGCGAAACCGAGGCGAGCCTAAATTTGTTTCTTTGCTTAATCGAATTAGGTTTGGAGACTTTTCATAATTATCGTTAAGTTTCAATATTTTTTTTATTGAGCGATATTGTAAGAAACGTTCATGGAGTTTTTAAATTAAGTGTGACATTCAGTTTCGTACCTCATAGAATTTTAAGTATAGAATTAACGCGAAAAACGTAAAAAATACGAGAATTTTTAACATAATATAGTTAGACTTGGAATTGAGATTAGGGTTAGAAATAAAATGGTGAGAAGTAAGTATTTTTTATTTTATTATTATCAAAGTTAATGTTTAGTTTTAAACATAATTATTTTGCATTAAATTAATCTATTTGAGTTAAATAATGCGCTTCTTAGATTAGGCTGAATTTTAAGCTGATTTGACTGAAAACTCTGCTTGTAAGTCGAACGCTCTATCAATTGAGCTATCTCTCTCGATAGTAACGATGATAATAATGATGATGATAAAGATAACGATGATGATAATAATGATGATAACGATGATGAGATGTTGTTTCTGTTATAAAGTCACAGAAGACTTGATTCGCAGGAGATCAGAACACAACGAATGTATCATATCAACTCTAGAAGAAATATCACTGCATCAACAAGATATAGAAAGGTAGCATCAACCCCAACTGTTAGTTCTTAGAGTCAGGGTTGGAGTTGTGATCAGGTTTAGATATAAAATTGAAGTTAGAGTTTGATTAGTTATGGGGTTAAGTTTAGGTTTGGTTTGAGTTATGCTTTTATACTTATAGTTATTGTAATTACTAAATGAATGAATGAGAGTGAATCATATGCAGTATACATACAGTATATATATATATATATTTTTTTATTTATTATTGTATTGTATTTTTATTTATAGATAAGTCTATGATTTATAGTTTTATATTTTGTATATAGAATAGAATATCTAGATAAATGGTGCCGTGACTTAAAGATCCTGTATCTACAGAGTAACCTTATTCCTAGGATAGGTCAGCTTTGCTACAGTTTATTATTTAAATCAAAATAAATTAATATAATTTAAGTTTAATAACATTTTAATATAATATGTAAATCTAGTTTATTATAACTTGAAATGATTTATATTAAAATTTAGTAGCATTTGTAGGATTACATCATTATGATTTGAAGTTTAGTAGCTGTCAATTTAAGCGTCTTTTTGCTAAAGGGTGCAGCAAGTTAAGAGAAATAGTGAGCATTCAGAGAAATCTAACCTGGACCTATTGCATTTGAGTCTGATGCTCTAACCACTTCTCCAATAAGCTTTAACTTGTGTTATCTTTATTAAAGAATTGTAATTTTGCATAGAAAATGTTGGCAGACTGAAAAAGCTCGAGTATCTCAATTTAGCTCTGAACAACATTGAGAAGATTGAAAACTTAGAAGGTTGGCCACCTAGCTTATAATCATTAATTACTGCTAAATGATTAAACAGCTTTTTATGTTAGTGTAACTCCTTACTATATTGACCAGGTGTTTCATTTTATACAGCAACTGCTGTGTGTGTACACAATGTTTGTTTCATATAGACTTTCATGTACTTTATGTAAGCATATTGTGTTGATCAGGTGCACTAGTCATTTCAGTGATACAGTATATTGTGTTGGTTTATATACCATAATTATCATATTCATCATCTTTATCATCATCTTGTATAACAGGTTAAACTATTTAACAGGTTGTGAGTCGTTAACCAAGTTAGACTTAACTATTAACTTTGTGTCAGAGTTAACCAGCATAGAGTCACTCAGAGGTCTCTGTCACTTAACCGAACTGTTAGTTATACATTGTCACTTCACTTTCTTTATTACTTATTAAAGGCGCAGCAAGTCAGCGAATTACTGTTATTTTTAATTGATCTCTTGTGAATAAAATTCTTTAAATTTTTATGCCCCCCCCCCATCATTCCCAAATAAAAATACTTGACTGCTCTGCTGTGTTAAGAGTGAAGCGTTCACTCATCACTTGGTTTAGGCACACACACAGTTCATAACGTGTCAGTAAATAGACGCATTTGTGCTGATGTGACGTTAAGAGTGAAGCGTTCACTCGTCACTTGATTTAAACACACACACAGTTCATAACGCGTCAGTAAATAGACGCATTTGTGCTGATGTGACGTTAAGAGTGAAGCGTTCACTCATCACTTGATTTATACACACATACAGTTCATAACGCGTCATATGCTAACATATATCACTAAATAACATGTTTGTGCTGATGTGACATACACACACGAATCTTTTTAAGTTAATAATTAATTACATAATGCACGTTCACTCAGTTTTTATGGTTTAGTTAGGCTATATTTCATTAACTTGCTGCACCCTTTAGTTATTCTATTTACTAGATGTATAAATGTCCACACAGGTTTCTAACTGGCAACCCATGCTATGAGTTTGATGGTTATAGAGACTTTGTCATTGCTACTCTGCCGCAGTTACAGGTAATTAACAGTTAACTTAGGGTTAAGATTAGGGTTAAATTGAACTTTAGCCAATAGTTAAGAATAACATCTGGAGTATTATTGATACTCAATCAATCATTCAAATATTAAATATAGTTTTTCAATTATTTAATCATTTAATTATTGAATCATTGAATGATTAAATCAATTAATCATTGAATCATTGAATGATTAAATCATTGAATCATTGAATGATTAAATCATTGAATCAAACAATCATTGAATCAATCAGTCATTGCCTAAGTCTCTCAATCAATCATTCAATCAATCATTAAACTAACTTAAAATTAAACGTCCAAAAGTAACAACCTTACAGCCTTATCGCGGCCCAAAGGAACTTTGGGCTGCAGCCCGTTGTTACTGACAAACAATGCAGTTTGTATATATTTTGTGATGAATAAAAAGCTGCAGTGTTTACTAGAGTTTAGACGGGGTGGAGATAGAGAAATCAGAAAGAATTCTAGCTACACAGGTCAATTATTCATTATTTCATTCCTTCTTACTTTATTCAATATAATTTTCATTATTATATTGTTGAATAAAATATACATTTACCTATACGTTTACTTATATACATTAGTTATTTATCGCATATATTTA